>OMLF01006259.1:1272-41371 GCA_900302615.1 Holocentrus rufus | reverse complement strand
GGGGAGGGTGAGAAGGAGAGAGACGTTAATAAACAAATTGTGAATCCTCCATGTCTCTATCATCCATCCCTTTCTTTCTGTTATTCTCGCCAAAATCTAACAGCTGGTGGCGCACAGAAAGGGAGAGAGTTTGTTTTGATGTTTGTGCAGAGTTGAGGCAATTTATTGGACTGGGATTTAGCAAATCAGAATTCATTGCAGAAACTTTCTGATCCTGGAGGTTCAAGGGCTCTGGATAAACAAGACTGATTGTTTCAGAAGCATGCATATATTACCCCTATTTGAGCCTGAGCTATTACACACAGACAGCTATGGGAATATAAGCCAGACTCATATTGAAGGGATTCCGGAGAAAAACATAGCTAGATCAGTGGATTTCTTAATACAAGGGAAGTAGGTGTTGGGAGAGATATCTAACATTGCACTGCAGGCCTGATGCGTGACAGGCGTGAGTCGTGCTCAAACAATATGGATTATTATACAAAATAATTAATAAGTTCAAAATATACAGTGCAATATAGTACAATACAAAGAGAAATGTGTTCAGGCAATCCTTTCTGATCATAAACATCACTGGAAATAGCTAAGCATAGACTAAAAATGTCATCATCATCTTCATGTCAGTGGAAAAAAAAAAGTTTCCCTACTGTAACTGCACACATTATTGGTGTGATGGGAGCTGATAATGCACCGTACAGAAGGTGTTGACAGGCACCAGAATGAGGAACAAGTCACCACACATTGTGAAAGACATGCAATGAAATATTTATCAGTGGAGTTCACATGAGGGGCACCCGGTTCGTTCACCTACACCTAATACTAAGGCTTAGCATCCATTTGAGATCCCAATTTTCCAGCGAAGATGAACTCAGTGAGTTATTTAATTTGCAGGCTTTGTCTCTGGTAAAGCCGTCCATCCTTTCAGGCCAGCGGAAACTCCTTAACGGGGCAATAAGTAAGATTTTTACTGCCCCATGGCACAAAATGACCATAATATATCTGTGTGTGGGTAAGGGAGGGGGTTAATAGGGTTGTTGATCAATACCAATGAGTCAGCCGTAACTTTGCCAGGTGTCAGGCCCGTATTCTCTGTTTTGGCACTGAACAGAGATAAAGTACATCTTCACTAGATGTTTCCTTTGGATCTTTGCTCTTAATTAGCTAGCTTACTTGTTCCTATTGTGAAAATGAGACTAAAAACGACTTCACGATTTGAATTACCACTGGGACACGAAGGGCAGGGGCTGTGCCAGAGACTTGTGTAAGATACGTTATCTACTGATGTGCTTGTTAATGCTGCTGGTCACCGATAAAGATCAATAGAGACCTTCGATTACTCCGTTTAAGTTGAGTTGTATATCTTGGAGTTTATCTGAGAGTCAAAAAATAGAGCTCTCCACTTGAGCGTTGGAAATTAATAAAGGGCTCTGCACACGATGAAAAGCTGCACTCCCTCTGGGTGTTCCCACGTTTCTCTGCAACACATTCTTAGTTTATTGGTTGGGCCATGTATCCCTGTTGCAAAGCAGGCCAACAATTACAAAGTCGCAATAGGAAACTTTGTAGCTGAGGTGCTGTCCAAACCCCCGCAACAAAAGTTTTATTTTCCCTCTTGGATCTGCACTGCCAATTACATATCGAATGTATGAGGGCATTGCATTGTGCAACATAAGCAGCCCCCTCCCTTTCTACAGTGTTCAATAAAGTGCATCTATTTTCTGTCGCAGCTGCTGATTAATTGGCTGGAGGGCAGCGTGTCATTATTAATAGTATCAGGCAGATCTCAACCCCTGGGATGAGGGGTGCAGAGGGAGTTCCATTACAGTCCGCCAAGCTCCATCTAACACCTCGGTACACTGATAAAAACACACCCATGTGGATGTACACACTACCTCAAAGCCATGCATGTCATATCAGATTGGCTCGGTTTTCTCCCTGAATGACTTAGCATGTACACCTACAAAAGGCTCCGGCAGCATGTCTATCAGAGTGTCACTCGCTGGAAAATTCCATTTCATAGGCTTTTGAGTAAGCTCACTCCCTGATCCATTGTAAGAAGTCTATTAGTTTTTTTTTTCTTTTTTTCCCCCTGCATCCTTATGCTTTATGTAAAGCTCGGATGCAAGTTATTCTTTTGTGGTGCTCCATTGCATATGATGTATGCTGCAAGTGATTGATGCCCCTAAAGTTTCTTTGGAGGGTCACAAAATATATATATATATAAAAAAAATAACATTCACACAGTCACAATATACCATTTCAGAAAGGGAGCATTGCATTATGGGTGCAGATTCCCATTACTCTCTCTTGGAAGACAAAGTCATCATTTTTAAACACAGCAGGGTAGTTTAACTTGCATCTGACACAACATGGATTTCCAATATGAGTAGACAGAGTTCTGCCACAATACCAAGGGCTGTTTTTGTGTGAGAGAATTCAGAGCCGGGGAAGGTCATCCGAGAGGCTTTCACCCCAAGAAGCCCTCTTGGAACAGAACACATTAAAGAGGGATGGGTCTCAGCTCAGAAAGTACATTTTCGTTTTTTCCTGAGCTGAAATATCACCGCATGTCAGTACGGTCGTGATCTGTCACTACTTTGTCAAAAGAAATCTACTGTCAACAAGTAAAATATCACCTTCGGGCCCCTTTCCATAAATTCATCAACAATTTGTCACTTCCACTCAATAAAAAAAAAAAAAAAACTGCTTTGTGTTTGTACAACGTCACCATTTAATACCAGAGGGTGTTAGATCCATTATTATCCAGATTTTTATATTTAACTAGCATTGCATAGCACTGGGTGTTGTAAATGTGAGCAGCCCTCATCTTTACTGACTTGCACTTCATTTCACCTCTTGGAAATTAGCCAGTAACTGCTCTTCAGAGAACTGCTGAGACGTCATTGTTAAATGAGTAGTATGCATCTGAAATCATTTTTAGTCATTTATGCACTGTCCAGAATCCTTAGTAAAAATACCATTCAGATCAGCTCCCATGATTACATTTAGCTACCCAATTTAAATGTATGAACGACACAACTGCATTGTATTGTAACAAAACATTTTCCATATTGTGTTTGCAATTATGAACTAATTGGCAATATTCATGGGTAATTATGGCCTGGACGTATGGGCAACATGTAGTGGTGCATATTGTACAACACTTCAAGGTGTTGCAGCTTCACAGCACAAAGTGTAAACAATTGAAACAGACTGCACTGTTTATTAATCTTGTTAGGTTATGCTTTCTCAATCTTACCCATTTGAAGCCTACTGAAATATTTTGATTAATTGGATTGAAAATAGAAGTCCTCAGGCCATTGCAGTACAATTGTTTATTTATGCCACAGTGATGGCAAGCTAAGGAAAGCAACATTTGTTTTAAACCCTAAGAATAGCCTTCAGACATACTTTTAAATGCCATGGCTGATGTAGTTATATATATAACTTTATCAAGGAACGTTATAAGCCAAGTTGCTTCTGTAATACAGCAAATGGGATCTTAATCACCAACACAGCATCTTTTCATATTCCAATGAACACAAAACAACAAAATACTTCTTCAACTGTTAAGCAGAGCTTGTATAAAAAGTTTAGACAATAAATTTCAGAGTTAAAAAAAAAAAAAAAAAATAGTCCAGTACCTTCATCCCAATAAATCATTATCACTGTGGGGCTCCAGTGTTTGATCAGGGAGCATTATACTGCAATTACAGATCCAGACTGGATTTCTCCAAATCACCTTAGCGCTAACATCATCTGTGCTAAGATCCTTCTGGGAAACTCTGCCCTGCCAGATTTGCACTTAGCATTTTATGCAGTCTCACGTTTTTGTAATTATTCATTGTGTTTGAGCTTTCTTAATTATTTGTAAGTCTTCCAGAGACTGCAGTCTGGAGGCTCTCGGTGGTTTTGTGGAGGAGTCTGATGAAAGCTTCCTCCTGAACTTTCCGACATAACACTGATGTCCAGCTGTGGCTCCACACAGGTAAGACTCATGTTAAAATGTCATCTGGTGACAAAGCCTTGTGCTTTTGTTGTGTGGTAGCAACCCATCATGTAATAACTGCAAAACTACAGGCTCATAATAACAGTTCTGTGTTTAATTTAAGGAGTATTACACTGTGAGAAAATGTTTACCTTAAAAACTAGAGATAGTATACTCATGGCCTGCTATACTAAAAATAGCATGAATGACACAATGGCTTATAAACTATGAACTATGAACTATATGGACACAATTTAAATTAAACACAAAAGGAAAATGGAGGAAGAAAAAAGGATTATAATCCATTGATCTAGCAGCCAAAGATGATTGTGAGAGAAGCAGTTTTGTAGCTCATGAATCTAACTTGGTTCGCTGCTCTGTTAGCATTTAAAGTAACTGGAATAATTATGTACGAAACCGTTATTTCACATGCTGAGAATCACCCGGCATATTAAATTCAGTTTGTCTCATAGGGTTTTAAACATTCACCAGCTCTCAGTGCATGGCCAGTGGTTAATTTGTGTATATGGGAATTTAAAATCACAAAAGGAAATGCATTAAACTCCATAAAACCACTGTGTGACTATTTGATGCTATATGGAACTGTGTCTTTGTGGTAAAAGATGCAAGATAAATCTGAAGTTGGATTAATAAATCAGTATGCCACTTGTCATCATGTCTGTGACGGTTCTCATTTGTCCACTGGATATCTTGTCATGATTAATTTCACCATTCATCCGAGAGCCTTCATCAGTTCAGAATTAAGTGACAAAAATGTCCTCTAGACCAAAGAACAAGCCGAGTTTGTTTATGGATTAAGGAGTGTAAGATATCCTCTTGCATCATGCACCAATTGCAGGCCAAGGCAAATTTTTCGGCATCAGTGTCACATTTAGTTTTGTAGAGCAGGTGGAAGGGCACAGGAAGTTTTAAAGAAACACACTTGATGCTCCTGAATGTTCAGTAATTTTGACAGTTTAGCTGTGGTGGAGGGAGCGTAGGGTGGCACTGAGGATTATGAATTAATTTTCTTGCAATGTGTCCAGTGGAAACAGTTAACACGGTTAATGGTTAACAAGGAAATATGCCAGTCTCTGCACTGGTCTCATTTTAACCATCTGTGCTGGAGCTTTTTTTCTGAAAAGTTACTGTTTACAAACACTCTTAGTAACACATGCAAATGGAGCAAATTGTGGAATTTTAAGTTTCATTTTCATTTCCATAGCTGAGAGCACATTACTCTCTGACAGAGAGCATAATGAGATGCGAAGGAATAGATTTTATGCGTTATATAATAAATACATGGACATTAGGACAGGTATGTGTAGAGCAAAGCAGGCGGAGTGGCAGCCTGGTACATATAAGAGGGCCACTAAAACCATCATAAGAAGCTAAACTTTGGCAGCCCACCACAGTTTAATACATTGATAACAAACCCTGACCTAGAATTTGGATGAATTGTGGAATTATGGTGCAAAATTATAACAATGAACTCATTATGTGGAAACCTAAATTCAGACCTATCGTATTAATTGGAATAAATATATGAGGGCCACATTAAACATACACATGGGCCGATTCTGGACTGCGAGCCGTAGTTTGCCCATCCATGACCTATAGGATTCCTATGCTATAAGAAGACAAGGAAAATGCTCTGTTTTATTATTAGTAAACTATGTTTTGAATTCATAGTCATATTCATTTTGCTAAGTTCATAATGTGATGATTTTCTCATATTCTAATAACTTATTACATCATATGCAAAACTGTGCACAAAACATTATGTGCTCATGGTATTAATACATATACTGAAAATTACATTATGAGCTTTATTTAAATGATTACATTACATACAGTTACTACATTATGCGTTGCTACAGTCTTAAAGGGATAATAAATGTTTGTGTGGTGGTGTTCTTAGTACAAAATGTGAAGACTTAACTTTGAGTTTAGCGTCGGTTTGTTTTGGCTCATCTGTGAACGTACTGTAAGGCGAGACGCCAAAAAAGCCACCTGGAGCACCGAGTCCTGTGTGATCATGGAGAGCGTTTTGGGAGCAGCCAGGTAGAAACCATCTCCCTCAGTATGCTGTTATGAAACCTTATTTTATGACACTTTCAAAAGATGTGTCTCCAACCTGTTCTGCTATTCACCAGTGATTTGATTAAGTATACTGTCTCCCTCAGCTTACTGGATTGATACCAAATGTTTCCAACACATGCCAGTATTTGTTTGTGATTTGATTATTTAACTGTAATTCATAAGACATTGTTATAGTGTATAATATGGGAGCAGTTTCCAACAGGCCATGACATTCAACAAGGCATTTCAGAGAACTGTAATAAAACATCAGCTTATTGCCCAGAAGGTGACAGTTTTTTACCGAAACCATCAAACAGGAAATCAATAATCAGCGCAAAGAAAGGACAGTTTTAAATTTGTTTAACCATGCTTCCCGTCACAGTAATATGAGGGTACTATGAGGAGGATCATAGTTTCCATTAAATCCCTAATTTATTCTTGTTCTGCCCTTCTACCTGATTAAAGCTGAGGCTGAAATGCATTGAAGTTTTTTCTTCTGTTAATAGAGGCGGCGGTTTAAAGGCTTTTATATATTATTTTTGAAAAGTACCTCAGTTCATTTCAGTTCATTCTGTTCAGTTCAGCTCGGTTCAGCTCAATCCAGTTCACTTCAGTTCAGTTCAATTTACTCCCGTTCCATTCCCTTCATTCCAGTCCAGTTCAGGTTCACTGGATGTATGACATGTGATTGTACAAACTGCCAAAGCAGAAGGTTACTAATTGTTAATCAATAACAGTCTTTATTGATTAACAAATGGACGATTGACAGCAACCAACAAACAGCTGTGTACAGCTGTCTTCATTTAGTCATGATTCTTATTCTCGTGTGGGTGAAGTCATTTTCTTTCTCTTTTATTACTACAATTATGTTATTATTAAATCAATATCAGTCTTATTATTGCTATTATTATTACTAGTAGATGTACTTGTACTACTACTACTACAACTACTACTTCTACTACTACGACAACTATTATTATTTCTACTATCAGTAATAATAACTCTGCATGTTGCACTCATCTAAAAGTTTGGTCTACACAGTTCAGAGTGCAGAATGCAGCAGAGAGGAGTCTGCAAATATGCTTTACAAAAATGCATGAAGACATGGAATAGTAAAATACTGTATATGAAATGAATAAAATCTGGAAGCATTTTAAAAAAGAAGAAGACGGAAGAAAACAACACAGGATGAAAAAAGTGAGCAGAAATCAAAAATCAGAAATATTTGAAAGTGAGACTGTGAATCTGCATTTCCAGGAGTGATTCAGACGAGGAGGTATATACCATATGGTTGGCATCATTTGAAGTTCTAGCTGCTTGATTCTGTGAAAGCTGCAGATACAAGAGTGACTTTGCACAGAGGCGGGAACAGAGAGAGTTGCAGTCGTCTAAACAAGATCAGATAAAAGCACAGACGACCTTCTCTAAATCTGCACAGGGTGAAAACACCTTGATTTCAGATGGTTCTCAATAGCCGGACGCAGGAATGCAACTGAGTTCTTTATCTCCTTTTCAAAAGGTAAATCGCTTTCAAAAATCCACTCCTTTGAGTTTTGTGACTACTGGCTTTACGGTGTTTTCTCGCCCCCTTTTCCAGCCAAAGGGAGTGTGTGTCCATATCACCACCGAGCTCACAGATCCAGTTTAATGCTCAGATTTCCTCTCTGAGAATAAAGTTGGTCAGTGACGAATGATGCCCAAACAGCATCGACGTTCCTCAGAGGATATCAATAAAATCTGGGTTTTGGTGATGTCTCATTTATCCTCTATATCTGTTTACTGTTATAATAGGATTATTGAGCAGCATTCACTATAGAGGTACAGAAATCCCTCCTACTTATGTTGAAATACGCTGACAGAATATGAAAATCAGGGCCAGATATACTGGCCAAGAAAGTTTGCACATTCAAAGGATTTTAACTTAGTGAGTTGCCCATGCACAGTAGGCCACACTGAACACAGAAATAACGGCAAGATCCCATATTTTTACACTTGCTGGCAAATACTGGCTTCTTTTTTATCATTCTTGAGTGTCTATTAAACCCTCCTGCAAAGGTATTAACAATAATAATTCAGTCTTTATCTGTTTTTACTGTGCTTTTCTGAATGCCTCTGTCTTGTCCCCAGTAGTAAAAAGTTAAGGGTAAAAATTTGGGGATTTTTTTTTTCCTATGCCATTTGCATATGGTTCTCTGTTGGAATCTAATATTTTTGTGATGTCTTACTGTAAATCTAACACACTACCCTGCGTTCACATGTCTGTTGAGCCCTGCACTATCAAAACTACACAACTCTATACAACTACACAACTCTCACCCCAGGGCTTCTTTTAAAACACATAAATGTGAGCATCACGGTCCAAGCCGTTCCTCAAACCCCCTCGCCGCCCCCTCTCTCCATTTTCCAGTCAGCCTGCCAAGAGAGGCATCAATGAAATGTGTTTCCCTGGCTTGTGAGAATGACTGGGGTATTTGATTTTAGCCACAGTAACGGGGGTAATCAGAGGGTTGTGAGGAGTGCACAGCGGCAATTTCCGGAAAGGTCACTCGTCTAATGAGGAGCATTAGCCCTACTCACCAGCCACAGAGGAGCTGAGAACCATTTTGTGGCACACGAGCGAGTGGAAGCAGGCAGCCGAGGTGCCCTCAGGAAGCAGGCTTTTCAGGTGGTTTCTTCTTGTGGGTCGACCCCTTTCTTGACCTTCGAAAGGCACCAAAATGGATAATGAAGGATTTCAGAGCAGTTAATGGGCTCAAGCCTAATGTCTACACTTTTTGAGCTTAATGTTTAGCTGTATTAGTAATGGGAATGGTTACATGGGCAGCTGACTTCCTCCTCATGAATACTGTGTAGGGGTCAGTGCTTTGTCCGTGTAGGACTGTGAAGCACAAGACACACCAGGGAATTTTGCACTTTGGCGACCACAAAATGGCAATTAGAGGGAACTAATTGAAAAAAAAAAAAAATGTCAGTTCCCTGAGATCATATAACACAATGTCCATAAACCGCATGTAACATGCTTATGTTGCCACTTTACATCAAAAGACACCAAAGGGACAAGTCCAGCTTTATCTGACAGATTGCTGACACTTTTGGATTTTTCCCTTGAGTTTCATTTTCCTGTGGGCAGAGACACAACACCAGGATTTAATTTGGACAAAAAAGGTTAAGATAAAGGGTCTTAAGAATAGGGGATGGGACAGTCTGGTTCGTTGCAGCCCCACTTTGTGATTTGACCTCATAAAATAGATTGTTTAAACATAAAATCTGGTGTATTGCAGCTTTAAATTCATATGAAATACAGCACAGACACGGACAATTATACAGCACAGTTTTGGTTATGTCCATAACAATCACAACAGACCA
This sequence comes from Holocentrus rufus, assembly GCA_900302615.1. NCBI lineage: Eukaryota > Metazoa > Chordata > Actinopteri > Holocentriformes > Holocentridae > Holocentrus > Holocentrus rufus. The sequence continues at coordinate 31,935 of OMLF01006259.1, read as the reverse complement.
TTTGGAGAAGCTACCAACAACAGTATGCGGCTCCTTTCAAAACCTGCGACAATCAATGGAAAGGTGAACCCTTTTGGCTGGCATCATTAATGCCAAAAGAGACTAAACAGAGAGTCAGCCCCTCAAACTTGAGTGGCAATCGGAGCGTAAACATTGCACCTGTCAGCTCATTACTGGGGCGTCAGTGTGGCAGCAAAGCTGTTTGTAGGATGGACGGCAGTTGCCTTGCAGCCAGGGTAAATACCTTGCCCTTCTGCTATATTCCCAGGATTCATTATACTGCCAGCCAACACACAGGAGAAGCTGTCAGGAGTTACCAGTTCCATTACCCAGTAAATCCTTTAACAGGGGCTTTAACTTGTTGAATAAGACTGATATTGATTTAGGGCGAGAGCTGAGGTTTTGGGAGGGGAAGATGGGTTGATTCAAGCCGCTAGAGTACTTGAAATGCAAGCTTTGAAAATTAGACTCCACTGAATTATCTGTATCTTCTCCCTAATTAAGTAATTTCTGCTTTGCAATCATAAAAGTGGCCAAAGTATTAGAAGCACCTCGACCTGTTCAAATAAAAAAAAATTAAAAAAAATGCAAACACTATAGCTTTTCATTAATTATTATTAATCCAAATCATTCTTCCAATGGCATGGCAAAGTCGCTTATTGACTGTGCTGAATAATGCAGCCTATGAAAAAGAAAATCCCTTTAATTGCCAGGAAGATAAGCTGCTTTCCTCATCTCCAGCAGAGCCAAGCTCAACCTGATGCAAGAACTCGCCTTTTATTTACTATACAGCTAATGAAGTGATTTACCCCAAGTGTACAATAACCCTGAGCCAAATCTGAGCCGTGTTGTTTATTTTCATTTAGTGTTTTTTCCATGTGTTCTGACATCTCTTCTTCATTATTCACCATGTGGGAAACAGCAGCCATTCGATGAACACTGAGGATGTCTTTGAGTGGCTTATCATAGAGAGCTGGGGTCAGCCAGTCATTTTTTAGGAACGTGTTTAAATATATTTTAATGGGCATCCACATTTTATTACAGAAATGTGCCAAGTAGTATAATAGCATGAGAGTTGCCAAAATGCTTCAGCACAAATTGTCATGGTAAGTTCATAGGAATATGGGCCAGATATTATTGTTGTTATAAATAGCAGCAGATTTTCTGTTCAAGACTTTGTTACCCAGGGATTATTCTCATTCTCAACCCTTTTGAAACAAGATGGTGCAATGAGGTGGTGAAAATAAATAAATAAATAAATAAATAAATGAATAAATGAAAATAATGGTAGATGTGATAAACTGTCCAGAAGAATTCCTTTTTGAACTGTCTTTTGCCCCATTAAAACTCTATCTTCTGCCAAAATTATGCATTATGCAAGTGTTGTTGTTATAGCTATGTGTATTTCACTTTGATTTTAATAGCCTTTAAAACTGTAATCTGGAGTAAAAAACAATAAAATACAGTAGTACAGAGTGTGGGATCTTTCCAGTAAGTGGTAAGCACCACTGCAGCTGCTCTATTGATAAACGGGCAGCTCCAATGAAAAAAGGCTCTTTAAACTGTAAACCTTCTTTATATATCTATTTATATTCACATAAATGTTATATAAATTCCATTTTCATCCGTGCGGAAGAGGTATACAGTAGCTGTGTGTTGTTCTTCCTGGAGGCATGTCTTTATATCATTGAAGAGCCATTTGCCATCCGAAGAGTGTATGACTCTCCCTGGGGAATCTTTTGTGCGCCTGTGATTTATGACGCTGCGATGTCGTGCCTCAAAGGATCTCTGACAAATTTCTGCAATAATTGAGGTAAACGATGGTTTTGTCTCGTTTTAATTGATCATTTTTACTCATAGTCCTTTGTGCACTCAAAAGTACATATGAAAGTCAGCAGATTATGTCACGGGGAGGTGTGTTTGCGTGACTGCCTCGTGCACTGTGAGAGAAAGTCAGCGGTGTGTGCAGCTCACTAAAGGTAAATCGCCCGTGACGAGGTTATGGAGATCTAAGTGTGATGTAAATGTGCCGTTTAGAAATGCATATTGCATATATTGATTCTGAGAGTCGTTCTCTGTATTTGACAAGGGTTTGGCTAAAGTACCTATCAATAAGAAACCACAATAAAAATCTGGATCTATGACCTTGTGTCAATACAAGCTAGCACTGAATATTCTCTCTGTCTTTGGCTTTTTGGTGCATGAACATCACTCATCCCTGACATCCATGACAGTGGCTGATTTCCATCCAGCATGCTGGCCTCTAGGGGCACTATTGTGATTAGGAAATGATCAATGCCATAAGAGAAACTGTCCATATGCCACAGATCATTAGCTGACTCTCCCTGAGCACTTAATGCACCAAGACATTTCTTCGTATCCATCATCCTCCACATTCACCAGTGATTACCACTCAGGCCTGTGAAGTCTCTCTCCCCTCTGGCCTTTCTGTATGGAAATACCTAGCATGTGGTATGAGAAGCCTCGTGGGATAAACAGGAAAATATTAGCTGATATAAATCGCTGTCAGCCCCTACAAACATTGTGATGTTACCTCTGACAGTCGTTTTGAGCGCTCGCGGGAGATTCGTGTCACAGCCGTGCCACACGCTTACACCACGACGCCTTTCTCTGTCAGCCATCTGCGTCAATAAGATAAACAGGCCTCACCTGTGACTAACATTCACACTTCACCCAAATAGCATGCAGTTATGGTGTTTTGAGGGCAAAGCCGAACTTCCTCAGCAAATGAAGGGACAAGGTTCACAGCTCGTTCAGTCACTTACAGATAAATGGGGTCATGTTGAGTTCAGAAGTACAAAGTAGTTGTTTTGGAGCAAAGTGGAATAATGTTACAGCAGTGCCGTGCACCGGCCGGCCATCGGCTGGTGTTAATTGTTGCAAGATCAACCGGCGGCGGCCACCGGTTGCTGCAGTGATGTAGCGCGGCTCTTTTAATCGAGCCTTTGGGATTGGGAAAGTGCCCCAGATTCAGAGGGCTTCTAGCTGACAGATCAATTTGACATTATATTAGTGGGGGCCTCACAGGATTACGAAAGTAAGCTTTAATCCAATCCGCCACTAGAAGAGAAAGTGCAATGAGTAACGCTGCAGAAAGATACTCTGCACTGTCACACCAAGGAGAACATAGGCCATTTAGAAATTGGAGCACTCATTTGGTTTCTTGTGGGAGAATAAGGTTGCCGTATTTGCTTGAAACACTTTAACAGAGGATTTCTAGACATGAAATTGCCTTGAAATTGCCTCGACACCTCCAGGAAACATAACTTCAAGAGTTTTTTTTTTTTTTTTTTTTTTGTGAATCATGCTCTTACCATTATAATAATAGAAGGAAAATTAGCATGGCAAGATGTTTCCAATTATGATACAAGTGACTCTCTCATGTTTGGGAGGATGCAAACCATGCTGGGACAAGGATCACTGTTCACAGTTATTGAGGGAGGAATACTAACAGGCGTGACAGAATGGAGAGCTCATGTGTTTAGATCACAGCTGTTGTCTTTGAAATTTTATTATGAACCAAAATACATCAACAGAACGGATGTCTCACCGCAGCAACATGGAAATACTCTAATATAATGCCCATGGAAGCTGGCAAGAAGATACACAACAAGATGCAAATTGTGCATATATTGCAACAGTATTTTATTTCAAGGAATTCTTTAATCTGAAATGTGTCTTTCAGTAAATTCTATTTGTGTCAAGTAAAATTCGTTCTGTAAAATCTCAGATGTGAGTGTTATTCACAAAATATTTCATCTAGGCTCTGCATCAAATTTCCAAGTTACAGCACTTACAGCTTCTAAGAGCTACTGATAGACTCGGGCAGTGAGCCCACTCTTAGTTATGGTTTTTGAAGCCTCTCCTAGGAAGTGAGTTTCCAACATATTTTGTCCAAAAGGTTGAGAACATAAGGTCTCAGATCGCTCGCTCCTGATCAAAATTCATTTGCTAGCATGTCTGCTGAGGTTAGCAATTTTAAACCCATCTCTGCCTTTTTCATGACTGACAGTGTATCTCACATCGTCCACCTTCTCCTTAAAAACCCTGATCTCTTGAATCCCAGCAGCTGCAAGCTTATCTCCATTTTCATTTTTATCAAAATCTTTCCAGACAGTTATCTTCGCTCAACTTGGAGCTTCCATGAATCATAATGGCATCTTTATGACATTTTGATGTGTTAATGTAAAGCACTGGCACTGCTGTCATTAAGGTGACAAATGATATTCAAATGCCAATTGTTTTGGGTCAAAGTTTTGCTTTAAAAGCCCAATATGCAATGACTGTACAGACCCTCGATCACTCCAATTGTCGATCCAGCTCTCTCTGTTTTTGTTTGGTTTACATCAGGGTTTGGCTCTCTCAGTAGCCAAGGGGAGGGGTGCAGAGCTTGCAAGTGGAGGAGCCTTGTAAACTGTCCAAAGAGCTTGTACATGCAAGGTACAGTACATTCAGCGAACTAAGGCTGCGGAAAGCTGTAGTTGCTTCACTTAGCATCTGCGAATGATATTCTCCTCTGAGAATAGACTTGCAGCTAATTAAACTCCTTTCACCTAACTATGACTGTCAAAAGATGTAGTTACAATTGTAACCATGATACAATATCTGCTCTTTACAGTGTTTCAAATTGTAATAAGCATTTTGGATCAGATCATTTTCAAAAAGTCAAGCTTTTTGTGGTACATATTGTCATGCATCAACCAAAGTCAGCATCAACCTGTCAAGTCAGCATGCAGCATGTTTTCTTTTTGCTTTTTAATAAACTGTGGTGGAAAGTAGCGACAGGACTCAAGGGATTTTTAACCTTTTGAAAAGTCTTGTTTGGTCATATTGTGCTTTATAAAAGGGCTGAGGGGTGGATAACAGAATGATGCCACAAATAATACAAACCATGATGATTTTGGTTCTGATAGTCATGATTTCAAATAATTCACAATGTCTCATCTCTAAAAACAATATTGCATATGGCTAATCTGTCCTGGGATCTTCTCTCAAAGAAAGGCCCTCTGCTGTCGGGCTCAACATGTACGGTGGCTGTGGGAGATGGAGCGGCGTCCTCAGAGCAAGCAGTGAAACAAAACAGTTGCGTTGTTGTAATTCCTTGCTCAGCCACAGGAGACCTGCTCTCAACACTGATCGCAGATTAAGCCTTTAATCCATCTAGATCTTAGTGCGGCCCTTAACACTATAACCCGCAGCATCTTAACTGATCATCTGATTAGCCAGGATGGCATTAAAGGAACCTAATTGGTTCAACCCATATCTTTCTCATACAATCATTTTAATTCATACAGGAAGCAGGAGCAGCAGGACCATACTACATTCCCAATAATTTGTGTTGTCTTGAGCTGTGTTTGTCTTGAGTTTGTCTCTTGTGTTTTGGTCTCAGCTGCTATTTGATGTTGACTCAACTTTTCACACCTTTTCTCCAAATGATCTGGCATAAAATTATCAGCTGCATGCACACCATGTTCCAGTGCTAAACTGGACCTACTCACTAAATGCTGAACATGCTTTCATAAGTGGGAAGCAAAGATTTTGTTCTGAGGCTCTTGACAGCCACAGCAAGTTTATTTAGATATGCAATATTCTGGACGTTTTCAGCGTGATTCAATGTGGCTGCAACAACCTAAAAGAATTTGTGAGCATTTCTTTGAAAAACAAAAGCTCAAAGGCACTTGCACATTTTGCATTTTGCAGCTGGTTATGACACTTTCCATTTCTAAATAGGATGGCAATACCTGGGCATTGCCTTTAATATAATCATGAATGTTAAAATGTTAACAGGTTATCTGAACACACTGAAAAGTGGACCAACATGCCATGCTAACCATATTGACGGATGTTGGTATGTATACAAAGACCTAGCAGAAGTGAGTGAACACTTTGGCCCGCTTAGTGCTATTGGATTACTTGTGGAGAGAGTGCTTTAGGAGGAACACAGATATCTTTGTGGAAAGTGACAAATGGCTATTGATGCAATTTACAAGAATATCATCATGAGCTAGGCTATAAGGTATAAAATGAGCAAGCCTATATAGCTTACCATTAACTTGAGAGGGAGAGGCAGATGCTGTTGGAATTAAATCAGTGTCCAACCTCATCCTGCACTGGCTGCCTGACAACTTCTGTCTCTCCCAATTATCTCCCCTGAAGGCACTGGGCCATCTCTGAGAGCTCAGAGGCGCACTGCCCTTCACCTGAGGTCAGACGGCTACACCTTTCCTTTGTTATACGCCTCTTTGATTCTAAGTTCATATCAAACTATTTCTTTTATTTCTCCAATTGTAGGGGCACAGGTGGCATTGCATTCACAGCATCTGTAATTTCTTGCCGTACTCTTCTTTTCTCAGGGCCAGCGACTCCTGAGCTTTTCAAAATGATGTTTCTCTTCGCATATAAAAGGTACCCAATGCAATTTCCCCTTTAAATACAATTCGTTTGGCATAATTTATGACTTCTAAGCAAAACCGTGTAGCGTGAGTCCTTGAGAACTAACAAACACATTGAATGCATTTCCTAATCAGAAGACATTTGAAAAGCCTTATTTGGAATATTTTCATAGTTACATTGTTTACATCAGTGTGTGTGTTTTATGTCGCCCCCGTATTCATGGCATGCTGGAGGAAAGTACAGTATGTAATCATTTCTTCGGCATGATGATAAGGCATGATGAAGTGAGACCACGCATGATAATAATAACTTTATTTACAGCACGTTTAACAACAGAGGTTAAAGTACTTTGACACACAAAACAAAAGCAGGATAATCAGAGAGCAATATAACAACAGAAATTTAAACATTAAGGCCAAACAACAGCAAGACAAAATTAAGATAAAGTTAAAGTAACTACACAAATAAAAAGAAACATCTTGTAAACATCAAAACATTCCTTAAAAGAAAATCACACAAATAAGTTAAGAACCAATCTTCAAGATTAAATTGTTTTAATCATTTTGCAATCTGAAGAAAGACGTTTGCAAGTTTATTTCATCTCGCCTAGATGAATAAAACTCTGCAAATTGTTCCTGCCTAAATTAAAAGTCTCTCCAGCGTCTCCAACTTGTAAGAATGTAGCAGCTCGGGTGTTAACTCGTGCAATCACAGGCACATCATTTCACTTGTTACGTGCCCAAGAATTGACTTCGCTGATCACGTACGACACAGACCGCCTTGGCCCCCAGTTATATCTCTGACCTCTTCACCCCTTTTGAGAGTGGGCGCAACCCTTTGTAGCAGCATTTTAGTCATTCCTTAATCTAGACGAAGACTGAAGGAGAGCAGGCGTTCGCTGTCGGGGCACCGCCTCTCTCGCATGCCAAATCAGTGTCATCTTTTAATTCACTTCTGAAAGGGAGATTAAAGGAAAAGGCATATCTCTAAAGCGATGCTTTTGTACATGTATGATCATGGGCGTAGACTGCAGGGGGGGACAAGAGGATGTGCATGTCATTATTTGATTTATGATCAATCGGTTTGTTCAACTAATAGCAATGATATAAAATAATGAAATACAGAATGGTGCACCGGAATGTAAACAGTTCATGTTCTTAACCTTTGAATAAAGGTGATATGACGTGAAGCCTCCTAGTCAGTTATATATTCTTGTGTGTGTGTGTGTGTGTGTGTGTGTGTGTGTGTGTATGCCCTTTTATATGATGTTTATCTTTCCACTGTGTTTCTGCCATATTGGTTTGGTGGTATCACCTTGGTTTAATCAGGGTTTGTATCTCACCCACACCATTTGTTTTGCTGTTTCCCTTCGCTTTTCTTGTGTAACCTGCTCAGTCTTTTTTTGTCTTCATTGTGATGCAATCTCTGTTTTTGTTTTGAAACATGCTACTGAAACCATGAATACAGTTATTATAAGAAACATGAATACAGTTATTATAGATATTATTGCACCATATTAATTGGTATTACTACTACTACTACTACTACTACTACTACTAATACTACCACTACTAATTGGTATTACTTTGTAGTCGCAGTAGCCTCGTATTAGTATTATTAGTAGCATTACTACTGTTATTGATAACACATGGTGCATCAGTATGTGATTGTGTGTCATACAAGTGAACCATCCCTCAATTCAGTGAAAGATGTGCTCTTTCTTTCTTGTGTGCTATGTTGAATGTTTAAGACTAAAAAGAAAGAAAAGAAAAGAAAAGAAAAACTTTAGGTGTTGGATTCAACCGCATGCTCCCAGGGATTAAGAAGTTACATTGTCACAGTTTCAGCCCTCGCTGTAAAGTATGACAAACGTGTGACAGCGAGTCTCACACATATCACTCCACACACCCCTGAGATGTGACAAAAATATTCTGAAAAGTGCCCTGTTTTATTTAGCTCAGCGTGAACACGTTGGGGAGTTATTTTCAAAGATTTGTCAGAGTGTTCGATCTAAGATGGTGAGCTCGTCTGCTAACTCCGGTTCCAAAGCTACCGACTGAGTGACTCAGATGGGAGGCCACTGGGTAATACTGATTCCCATACGCAGCTTTGGGATCATGAATCTTTAAACCCTGTGCTGTCAGGTCAATCAAACTCTATGACCCTGTATAAAGCGGTGTAATTGAAAAGAACTTGATTTGTAATAAAGGGATAAAATAAACAGCCAGTGAAAGTTATATTAGTTCAATTTGAGCTGTGCTTCAAAGGCTTGATCACGGCCAAGGTTGTTAAGCTGGTACTCTGCCCACCGTCTGCTCCTGTTAGGTGATGCAGAACCCCCAAGTGGTGCGGCCAATTAATCTGACGTCAACGTGTACACATTTCAATGACAAAAAGAAGAGCTCCAGCATCTTGTTAGTGATGTCAGGATGTATGTGCACACTTGTCATAATTACTACCTTGAGGCTCACTGATTGGAAGCCATCTAAATTGATTTGGAATCGTTTTCCTACTGACGCTTGCTGCAGTAGATACTCATTTACTTATTTTTTACTGTCAAATTAGTGGGAAGATATTTGCCAGAACTGCAACTGTAGCTAACCAGCTGTAATGCATATGCAATGTGATTAGTGAGGTATATTTACATTTTCGCACTGTGAGTGCTTACCTCGTCTTTGACCCGGTTCCAACATGCTCTGTGCTCCGGCTGCAGTTTATCAGGCTTTGAAAAATCTCTGTTGTCTAATTTATGGGGGTGAGGGAGAAAATGAGAATAAAATGAATTTTATAATAGAGCTGGAACTGTCCCATATAACACAACTGATAATTGAAATAAAAACAGCAAGAGAAATTTACAGTCATTTGTTAAAAAACAATTAATGATAAATGTTATGTAAGGGTATTTATATTACGGATATAATAGATATTATAAACCACATCCATATGTCGTCAGGGCCGATGTGAGTGGTCCAAACAAACTAACAAAGAACAGAGGGGACTCTTATGTAAACATTCTAGGATGGCAAAATAATGATTTTTAGAAATTAATACTGTGCATCTTTTTAGATAAAATGCTTGTTTATAGGCAATAAAAAATTATTTACAGCATTATGGCTCAGTTTAGCAAAAGTGTTTCTATTGTAGCTGAGATGTGCTAGATGTTTGTACTTGTCAACAGGGAAATTTATTTTCTGTGTTCATGCGCATTTTGAGCATGTAAGATGTGGCATGAAACAGGTCACTTTTAACCAAACTGATATGGATTTTATTTTATTTTATTTGGGGTACATTAGGTCTAAGAGTCAAAAGAGACACCGCGTCATAGATGGGAAGCAAGCTGCACAGTTGAGCATCTCGTGTGCAATGACTCCTAATGGCCACCAGGGGCAGATAGGCTAACCACGAACATGCAAATGACTGAACATGAGTGAGTTTCTCTCTGGATTCATGAGGAGCTTAACATCTGAAAAATGAGGAGGAGAATGACAAAAAGACTCCTGTAATTTTCTGTGTCAGTGTGTAAGTGACAATCATGTCTTGAATCCTCGTCCTGTCATATATTTGGCTGTTGTTGTTGTGTGCTGCATGTTCTACAGCATAGCCAGGTTAGGCTGGAAAGAAGAATCAGCAGCAATACTGAAGAAAATAAATTGCACCTCACTGAAGAAATGACTTTTTCTTCTTTGCATGAATCAACTCTGGTTGCTGAATCTGAATGGGATTTTTCCTCAGGCAAAGTAAGTGCTGTCTACATCCTTTCACATGGGTCTAGCATGCCAGCAGAACAAGGATAAGTAGCACTGGATCAACATAATGAATGAATTATGACCACTACCCAGTAAAATGGATAAAAAAACATATATAGCTGAAAGGAGTTTACAGGGCAGAAAACTATATGCATTAAGGATGCACTGATGAAGTTTTCCTTACTGAGTTTTGACAGTTCGAGTGGCCAATTACCAATCTGACTGCCATCTGAAATGTGTTTTACTCAGGCGTTCTACTTATAACAGCACATCATGTCAAACTGCACTAAAACCATAAGCAGCAAATTTCCCATACAGTACTAGTGCTGTTCTTAAGTCTGAAATACATACCAATCCACTTATCCATAAATGATAGGTTTTCAAAGCACTGTGTGTGCTTTATACCTGAGGTTCTTACTCACCTATAGTCAATGGTGGTACATAGCCTATAACAACCTTTTCATTGGGACATCAAAGGCTTTGCCTTCAGCTGGTTCAACAATCTGATCACAGGCTGTGAAATTCAAAACAATATAACAGAAATAACCTCTCAATCCCAGATGGACAGCACACCTTCTATACTAATGTTCTGCTGACTGCTGCCAGTTGGGTCACACTTTGTTCCAGCATACAGTATATCTGACCGCTTTCCAATTGAGGCTGTTGAAAACGTGATCATCCGATGACCAGTGACCTGTTTCGAACATTCTCTGGCACATGGCACACCCACAGGAAGTGTAGTGTGCAGCTAAACATTAGATACAGACAGTAATTATTACCAATGCAATTATGTAAGCAGGATTGAAAGAGGAAACAGGCCATCTGTATTGTCCTTCGCTCATATCTGGTTTTACATCTAAATTGAACATTAGTCCGCCCAGCTAACAAAATCACCCCTTGCCTTCCACCCTATGTTCCCAAGATCCTGTTTTCCATCAGTGTATTTTTTTCAAATTGAAGCAGACCCATCAAAATCAAAACCAGAATATTTTATTGATCCCCGTGGGGAAACTGAGTCAGTCGCCTCAATCCTCTTCTCTCAAAATAAAAAGGAGAATTTCCATTCCGCTGATGTATATACAGTATATATGACAATATGTTCGCTTAACATAAAAAGAAGATGTCCATAATGTCCTTGCCCTCTAGTATATTAACAAAAGGGAAAAATGTAATGTTCAGCAAATAATATCTGATATGGCATTTGAAAATGGCTTATGAAAAAATTACATTAAGGGAGGATAGGACCTTGAGAACATGGGGCCCTGAGAACACAGATGCATTTTTCCCTTCTTCTTATATAACAACATTCACAGACAGCATTCATATATTGTATTTACCGAATCTAACTTAATAGAGAGAGAGAGAAAGGTAAAATTGATGAGTCAGTGCTCTGAGTTTATGTAGGATACAGACTCCTCACCTTCAGTGAAACCAGAGACAGGCGGGCAGATGCAGAGAGGATGTAAGACACCAGGTAAACAGTGTGAACCGCCTGTCCGGATTCCAGGTATCAGCTGGTCCATATCAATCATATTCAACCTCCACAACGTGTAATGAAATGATAGAACAAGATGTGGGAAGAGCGTGTGTTATGTTGCTTCAGTGCCAGTCAGAGACAGCCTCCTCACCCCCGGTCAAACCAGAGATGGTTTCAGAAATGGAGAGAAAAAAAATATTATTCTCCAAAACACTTAACTAAATTACAAAAGAAAAATGCAATATCAAAATAAGCACAAAGCAAGCGGTTTATTCCACATGTCTGAAGCTATACCATTCTATCATGATGTGAATGGCCTTGTTTGAATCCCCATAACTCCCCAAATTCCTTTGCGTGCCCTTGGTTACCATGACAACCATGTGTCATAACGACAGTAAATCTAAACACACACATCTGATCTGGAGATTAAAAAAAAAATCTCCTACATTTGCTTTGTCGGTGAAAAAAAACAATCATGCAAAAAAAAAAAAAAAAAAAAGTTTGCATTGTGCTTGCTCATGCTCAATATTTGAATAACGGTTACCTTGAGTATATTGAGAATGGTAAGGAAGCAGAGTCACTATATTCCTCTGTGAGCATAAAAAAAAGACATCTCTTCATAAAGCACTTCACGTCCCCATCTCCCCACCAAATCATATCCACTGTCCTACATATCTCTCTCCTCTACTCGCTCTAATATGCTCTTGTCTCCAAGTAAAACAATTTCTTTGACCTCCCTTCTTCGTTCTTTCATCCATTTCTTTCCATCGTGCTTCTCTCTTATGTGATCATCCAGAAGTCACATGAATATCGTCAGGGCACTAATGGCTCTGACCTTGCATTTGTTACTGCTGGTTGCTTGTAATGGTGGGTATCTAGGAACCGAAGCTTCCTCCACTCTTGCTCTTATTTTATTCCACTCTGAATATGAACGTCAGCAAAGTGAGAACAGGCTGCAAATCTCTCTCAGAGCCCTCCAAATCTCAGACTGGTTCTGTGTGTTTTAGCGTGATGACAGTTTGGTTATTTGCCCTTGTCTAGACCATCCAGAATTTTGTAAAAAGTGAAACAGCCGTGGGAGAGAGGATAGTGGCAGAGAGTAGGTGGAAGGGGAAAGTGTGTTTTATGAAACAGAATCACATCCCTGGCTCTGATTGTGCAGATCAAGGCTAGAGGGGATCCATATCTTGTCATAACTGCTGCTCTCACTCAAGTTAGCGTTTCACAGTTAAATATGTCAAGTTCTGTACTGTTTACATCAAACATTTATGAGATCTTTGCAGAACATCACTTTTTATAGCAATGACATGCATTCCACACTATCTGCTGTGCTTCTTTTCCCCCTCTGTGACAGAGCTAAGGTTAGCTAACTTTAGCTCGCTCCCACATCCATTCTGTGAGAGGTCTGTTTATTGAGCGACTCAGTGACATTTTGCACACACACTCACACTGGCCACCAACCAAATCCGAACACAGCCAAATACAAGTTTAGTAGGCTGCAAAGTGAATGAGCTGAAATGAGCTGAAGCTGGCTGTAACTTTTCCACCATAAATATTCTTTCATTCAAAACATTAAGTTTGCATGTGGGCTTGGCTAATAGGATATCTTCTCCAAACGATGTGCCTTCTATTATAAACGTATCGCCCCAAGTTGAGCACATTTCAAGACATCAGAGTTTTGTCTAACAGTAATAATAAAGTTTATTTATATAGCGGCTTTCAAAACATAGTTACAAAGTGCTTCACAACAGCAAAATAAACAAGGCAGAATCTAATAAAATGACAATAAAATAAAACACACTATAGAAGAATATAAAGTAAGAATAAACAATAAATAAGTAGATAAAGTATAAGTTAAGATATTAAAATTAGAAAACAAGAGAATAAATTATTTGACAGCAAGGAATTAATAAGTAAAAGTGCAAAAAATGTTAGTGGCTGGTTCGGAAAACAATTGAAACCCCTTCATGCATGTCACTGGGACCACACCCCAACTTCTAGCTAAAAATATAAAATCAATCATCTTTTTCCACTCAAAGGTTTGGTCTCATGGGGCTGATTTCATTATTCTAATATGTCCCCTTATGAGTTTTTTCCCAATAATTGTGACATTATTAGGATGACACAGGGATGTTTCAGGGTGATTGACAGGTCATCTATGCATCGCTCCATCATTTACCTTGTTCTGGCTTCTGTGGCAGTGACCATAAAGACAATCTCCTTCGTTTGAAATAGCTATTCTGTAACCACTGTGTGATGTCAATCTCACTTTGAAAATGTAATTGTTGAATGAATATTTTTGACTATGGTTTAAATTTATGCAGTCTAAGCACTGTGCATGAGTCACATGATGCATATGAGAAAAAAGGATGCTGAAAAAATATGCACATACTGAAAATTGTTGCTCACTTTTAAATAAAATTAGCTATCATGATGAAACCAGATGCACATGTGATGATTGTTTGATTGCCCCGTCTTTCTGTGATGGATGATAGACACTATAGACATTTACATATGAAACAACTGCAGCAAGAAGATAATACAGACAGATGTCTTTTTGAAGGGCATTAATTCTATCAACCATAAAATTAATCACCAACATAGCAAAATCAAACATAAAAAAATCCTGAGCTGTGTTACTGGCAAACAGGTTATATTTAAGAAGCATGGGGGAAAGTGAAGCGGGTCACAAAATAGGTTCTATAGGGGGTAACCTCCACTTGATGTGGGTCTCAGTCTCTGCAGCTTGGGGAAACACACAGGAGCACTGGGTGAGGCATGCTGGTGGAGAGGTGGGTAACGCCTGCAGGGCTTATTTTTCTGTATGTTAGATCTTTGTTAGATCTGTTAGATGTTAGATCTGTCTGCAAGTCCATCAACGATTAATAAAAAAAAAAAACATAAACCCTTTGTTTTTCTCTTTATAGTTTTAGTATAAATGTATTGTTTATTTGGTTTAGGATTTGTCCATCCTTGCTAGTATCTTTGCTATGAAGTCCAGCAACGGGAAATACAAGACAACAGCGAAAACGGGTGGGGCGTTTAAGGTCAATACTGAGATGATGTTAAATTATGACTCATAAAATTGTATGCTGTCCCTTTCAGGATCCTGTGGTCCCTTAACATCAGGCTGAGCCAGTGTCATTTGTATTTTCATCAGGCCTATGTCATCTCTCAGTGAGTATTCTCACTCTCGCTGCTAGGTAGTGAGAGCAAGAATATTCACTGAAAGATGATGACTGCATAATTAAGGGGCTGAAAAGGACAGTGGCCCACGGGTGGCTGCCAGTAGCGGGCCGCCGGTTGTACCATCACAAGACTGCCAGCGGACTGCTAAAGAATAGGATATAGGTTTCGGTCAATGGTGGGTGCTACTATCTCAGCCCAGAAGTCCATTCTGACAGTTATGGACTGCAAACAAATATAAGCGGGACCCAAACCCCGCACGACTAGCAGTAAATTGTTAAAGAATGTTAGCAGCAGTCAACAAGCAGGCTACCAGTGGTTCTGTATCCCAAACACCACTCACCCCCCCAGTGGAGTGGTGGAGAGCAGATGAGCAAAAACATGGAGGCTCACTGGCAGATGTTACCAGCGGGTTGTCAGCTGTGCCATCAGAGGACCGCCAGTGATCCAGTAAATGTTTGCCATTGCAGTTGCAGCCGTCTTGCTCTCTCTGATGGTGGCCTTTTATGGGCAAATTTTGCGTTTATGCAAAGCCTTACACTGGCAGGCACATGCAAACACAGTAACAAGAGCTCTCATCATGGCATTAACTGTCCCAAATGGCCCTTGTTGCTTCACTAATTAGCTGGCTAAGGTGTTAAAATGTGCTTCTAATTTCAACCACTCTACTGTCTGAAACTGTATTTTTTAAAGGCATATCATTACACTCTGCCCTGACTAAAAATGTTATATTGGTGCTTATCTACTACTTAGATAAGGTTCGCTGCATTGAAATATCACAAATGAGGCATATGTATGTATCTATCTCTCTATCTCTCCATCTCTCTATCTAAAGATGCATTTCAGTAGTAGTAGTTTGGCTACTAAATAAATAAATAAATGAATAATAAAACCATCAGTGGCTTTGCCAGTAATGACAGTTCAAGAAAACAATGATTCGGCTGAAGGGATTCATGTAAAACATTTGCAAGACAGAAGGCTCACATTAGAAAGAGGGTGATTTGAACAGTTACAGTGACCATTAAGCTGCAGTTTATTAATTAGTAGGATGTATAAGAGTGACTTCATCACCCAGTATGCCCTCTGTGCTTCTGTGCATTTGACATATAGCCATAAGCACTGTTAAAATGTGTAAAAAGTTTTATTTTAGTGCATAATGTCCCTTTAATAGTCAAACTTAAAGTTCATCTTCAAGTTTATTTAGAGCCCTCACTGTTAAAGTCACAAAGGACTTTACAGGCCCACAGCATGTAGAGAACAAAACACCTCATGACCTAAACCCATACAGACAAGAAAAAAAATCCAGAATAAACAGAAACCAAAAAGGGGGAAATGGAAGAATTTTTCAGAAGGACCACAGAGAGGGAAGCCCCTTCCAGGCCGGCCAGGAGTGCAATGGTGCTGAGCGGGCAATTATGATCTCCAATCAAATACAGTTAGTTATGAGAAATCAAATCAAAACCAATCTAATCAAAAATAGCTGGAAGCAGCTTATGCTTTTCAAGGATGAGGACGGTTTGTCAAATTGATTAGCGGCAGTTAGAGACAGCAGCAGCAGCAGCAGTGAGTTAGATGTTGTGAGCGCAGTGGGGATGAACCCCTCTTCAGGACATACAATAGCTTTCAGACAAACAGATGTTGTGGATGTGTGAGCCATATCTATTTTGACAGCAGTTCTATATCCAACTTAAATCTTTTCTGCATCCATATACCAAACAATTTAGTTTTCCGCAAACACAAATCCCAAACGCGAGTTTTAAGCCGTTTGTCATGGTTAGGGGCTCAGCTGTAGGCAGGGCTGTAGCAGAGGTGCACAGCTCCGTCCTTGGCATGGGGAAGAGAAAGAGAGAGCCGTGTTAGCTGGGAAGTTACCGGCTCAAGACTGAGGCGGTAGCAGGGAACGCCAGGCCTCTTTATAGCTTCTTTCATTTGGTTAAACCGTACCAGCTGTGCATCTTGATTAGAGGGAGAGCTGTCAGCTGGGCCTCCTTTGTGGCTGCTGACCAGGGCTCACAGTGTTCCCAAAGATGGATGATAAAAACAAAGACAGTGGACTTGTGAGAACCTGGCAACACCCACCTGACGCTGCTATCTGATCCACCTGCCAACATTGTGGTTTGCAGCAGTGGACCCAGTAGAAGTTACAAGCTAAATTTGGCAGTACTGTGTAATATTAGTTTAACATTATACTTTTTATTCTTAGTTGTTTTTTGACATTTCATGACAGTAACAAGAGACTATATATAGAAAATATATATTTATATCTGCTATGAATATCTTTGGTGACACTTGAAAGCCTGTGTTTAATAATAAAAAAAGAAAAAGGAAATGAGTTAAACTTTACAACCTGACAATTAAGCCACCCTCAAATTACTCTTCATCATGTCAACATGATTTTTCACCAGTATACAAATAACTCGCAGCTTTTAGAAAATTTTATTTGCACTATGCTAACAGAAAATATCTCCACTAATATGGCGGGCTTCTCACATTTTCCCATTAAGGTCAATATGCACAAATGACAAAACAACAGGCGCTGAACCTTCTGACTTGCCTTACTAATCTGCTCTGTGTGCTGTGCTGATTTCCTGCCTGATGAATGGTGTGATAGTCATATCAGGACTCAGCCATATAGTCTACCATCTTTGTGTTTTATTAACTATCTCTGCTGTTCCCCAGGTTTCTCCTGCATATCATATGCATCTGTTTACAGTCCTGAGACGTGATCACATTGTGAAATGAAAGACCCCTGTTGCACATGTGCCAACCCGTGCTCCACTGAGCTCCTCTAACACCACAAATCTTGAGATTAGGGATGACTACATGCACAACATGTGTATTGGAATTAACTGCAAATAAATAATTATCTGATAGATTCTCCATTTTGCTACATTTAAGGTTCCTGCATTTCTACATTAATACTGAGTTGAAAAAGTAATTGAGAAAGTTATACTCTTTTATCAAGTTATACTCTCTTATTCAGTAAGGAAATGTAAGCATGCCATCATCTTCAAAGCTGGTGCGTGAAAAAATTAATCTTTCCTGGATTAATCAGTAAGTAATGAAATGGGGAAATTGTCCTCATAATTGTTTCGAACACTCTCAACAGAACTGTCCATATTTATTAGTTATGTACTGTAATATGTAAGGAATTTAGCTCAGATGTTTGTCTTATGAAATGAGAGGGATATTATGATTGATTATGATATTTCACTCTTAGATGGAATTATTCGTCCTGCGAGTTAATTCCTATAAGACCTGGTACAATAACCAAGAGAAACTACTTTTCTTGTTGATCAGCCAAGAAAAGTTGCTCTGAATTGCAAGTAGGATTAC
Source organism: Holocentrus rufus (assembly GCA_900302615.1). NCBI lineage: Eukaryota > Metazoa > Chordata > Actinopteri > Holocentriformes > Holocentridae > Holocentrus > Holocentrus rufus. Next base: position 13,776 of record OMLF01006259.1, on the reverse strand, counting down.
ACAACAGCAAGGTGAAATATCATATTTACAAAAGATGAAAGCAAATGGACAATATACATATGGAGAAGAAGAAAGGATTGAATGGCTGGATTATATGTGAACAGAATGAGAAATATGCAACTGCTATGACAGCGTACAGAGATTATAACAATTGGCCAACAGGACTGAAGTAACTGTTACCTGAGAAGCAGCGAGTCAAATCAAAGTGTCTAAATGAAGAATTTTGACGAGGACTGAGCCAAATTAAGTTTGGAAGTTAAATAGAAGCACCGGGGGCTTAAGCAGAGTGATGGAGGTTGGATGAATACTTGCTTGTGCCTGGGGAAGTTTCTTTCTGGTGTGTGAAGTTGGAAGTAGGATGGAAGATGAGAAGCAGGAGGCCAGAAGCAGGTCTGGACGCAGGAGAGCCGGGAGTAGCTGGATCAAGCAGAACGGATTCAAGTGGATGGGAGTGGCTGAAACGGACTCCGTTGGTTCGTCGTGGGATTCCGCTGGCTCTGGATTTTTGGCTCTCAAGGGGGACTCAAGTGACTACATCTACATCTCAAAGGCCTGAGACTGAAGCGGGCCGCAGTGGACCCCAGTGGGCCAAGTGAGACACTTGAGACTGGAGACCAGGTGTTATTCTCAGGTAATGTTTTTTATCGTTTTTTAATAACTTTTGGTGACCACCCTGGACGGGATGTCTTGGCCAATGGCATGAGGTCATGCTAGTCAGGGACAGTCTTGTGCCACTTCCTCAGCTGTTTGGCCATACAGGTCTGGACTCAGAATCTGGCACTTTTTTTTCTAAGAATAAGCATATTTTATCAGTTTGGCATACTAATGTCCGTTTGACTATTAGATTTGAAAAGTCATTATTAAAACCAACAAATAAACACAAAACATGCCATATTAACCTGCACACACAGCAAAGTTCGTATGTTGGGACATTCATATTTTTACAAATTATTTCCTTGCATTATCCGGTGTACACCCCCTGCTGTTACGTTGATGTAGTTCTGCACGATGAAAAATGGAAAATCTCTGTGAAAAGAAATCTTGAGAGATCTTGAGATGCACTCTCCGTGTGTGTGTGTGTGTGTGTGTGCGCGCGCGCGCGCGCGTGTGCGTGTGTGTGCACGCATCTACAAGGGTGTGAATCGTCTTGGTTGGATGCCCATCTGCCGGAAAGGGGAGTATGACCTCCTGATGAACCTAGTCAGTTCAGGCGGCTTGTAGAACTTTATTACTCTGGTATCCTGTGATGTTTATTCTGAAGGCTCACAACTAATTCATGCCTGTTGGTCTGTGGATGGAAAAAGAGTTAGAGGTAGCCATATGGTTAGAAAGGCCGGAGGAGGGGGGCAGTATTCCTTGGTCATTCACTGAAAGCTGAAAACCGGTCTTGCAGAAACAAAAGTAATCTCCTGGGCGGATCAAAGGAGAAAGTTGTGTCTTATTTTCTGCTTTTCTCGATGCAGGACAAGATCCTATAACAACTGTCTTCAACCTCTGATTTCATCTTGCATCAAAATCGCATGCAAGATCGATCTTTACAGAGGAATTATCAAAATATCACTCCAGTAGTCATGTAATGCTCATTTACTGTTATGTATACATTATTGTTAGTGGCCTGCATTCAAAAGATTAATGGAATTCAGTCATGCTTCCTTTTCTTTCAGTGGGAGAACTGGGTATCAGTTGTTAAGTCATTATTGTCTCCAGTTTCTGTGGGAGGAGTGACTGACAGGAGAGTAATAGCTCCAAGAATGAGGCTGGTCATTTAGCCCGCAACTGCCCGCTATCTTCTCTGCAGGCCTGAGGCCAGTATCCCGTTATCCTATGGATGACCTTGGCAGGGTAACATTTGGCAACATTTGCCTGAGCTGTTTGCCCTAGACTCTGTTTCATTTACAGCATACTGTAACATTAACTTTATTCATGTTTATCCCCCCGTGGGATAAAGGATTGATCATTTACAGTAAACCTGCTCCAACAATGATATAAAAGCGAATTAGCCCTTTCAGCCAAGTGAGGATTTATATTTCATCCTCATAATGATGGCGATTCTCTCTGCAACTACAAACTCGTGGATTGTCTCATCTGTATTCCTGCTCTTAAGCCGTTCCCTTTGTTACCTCTTGCAGCTAAGGAGTGATTGTTGCAGGATTTATTAATAAATCATACAGTGCCCTTTCATTTTTCCAGCTTTCTCCCTAACCAGCTATTATTTTTAATGACAGAGGCACAATTTTGTCCCATGAAACCTGATGACTGAATCACATGACTAGAGGTGAGCTCGAGCAACCCCATATAAATGTCCTTCCCAGCAAACACCATAAAAACCTTCACTGAGTGCAATTAGATTGGGGCGGTAGATCAAAACTCAGGGGCAGGATCAATAAAAGTGACATGCACATATAGCTATAGCCAGGTGGGAGGGATAGCAACGCCTTTTATATTGTGATTCATTAAGCCATTAATGAGGCATTTTACACCACGTCAGCTGGGCAATGATTGACGAGTCTTTATTTATTCAAGCTCTATATGATTTCCCAGATCGCAGCTGCTCGACGTGAAACGTCTCCATCACCGCCTGAGGAGACGTCACAAGTGAGGGATCCCCAACACACACCGGCTAAAAGAGCATTCTTGATTCGCGGCCTGTACTAGAGCACTATCTGTCATTAATATGCTTATGGGATAGATACTGAGGCAGAGTGTTGAACAGAATGAGGGGGATATTCCACTGCAGCCATCAAAATTAATAACTCTAATCTGTGTGAAATTGGGTGCATTTGTTCAAAGGTATCAGATGTAAAGCTTTCACCCTAAAGTGCTTTTGATTAATCATAAAAGGGATAAAGCCTCTTAATTTGCCTTTGTGTTCAACTGATAATGAGTATAAAAATAATGTAATAGGGCCCTTAATGTATGATTAAGGCTGGGAAATGGATTTGTGTGTAATAGCTATGATGCCTATTCATATCAGAGCTCAGGATAAAGGTAAGGCAGCTCTCATCATGCACAAGACAAGGCGGAAGATAATAGGAGCGAGGATGAAGAGTAGGAGGAACTGTCTGGTATTCATCTCCAGGCACTGATGAGCCGCCTGACAGTGCCGACATTCGATCCCCAGCAAGCCTGATAGGGCAAAGACCATCGAGCAGAGAGCGAGTGCGCCAAACGCGAACCGTATTGAGCAAGGGAGGATGGTAGTGCGGGAGGATTAGAAACAGGAGACAAGAAGGTAAAATTGATTGTGCATTTGCTGAGACAAGGCAGGGCCAGAGCTTAGCAAATGCCAAGAAATCTCAAAGCTGTGTAAGGGTTAGTGTATCAGTGCATTTGAGGGCTCTTCAGATGATGAAGGAAAATGGCATGTCAGTGAATGGAGTTGTGATTACGGCACTACAGATTGTGGTAGGAGAAGTTCTTCATTACACAAATTGCCTGTAGTTATCCCATGTTTGGATCGATACTGCAGCACCGTCTCATTCTCAGGAAATATCCCTGCTTTACACATCTGGCATGGGGGCTTTTGCATCTTAGGAGTTTACACTGCTATAAATAATGCAGTGTCCTCTGGTTCTTAACTATATTGCTTGGGTAAATAAGTTTGGATAGTGTCCGCACTGCGCTCAAAACTAATTATGTGTGTATCGCCAAACTCCATATTAAAAAAGGGCTTTCATACTCCGTAAGGATGAAGTATTGCCATTGCATCAGAGTTATTTGTTGCAAAGGAAGTAGAACAAGCCACACATATTTCAGAGTCCAGCCATCGTTTGGGTATCGTCATCAGATGTAATTGCACAGGATTATACGAAAGCAAGCTGCATCTACATCGCATGTTTATACCTACAGTGTGCTTAGAATATACCAACAATTTTTTTCCTGCTTCATGCATATTATATATGTTGCTTTTATGTTCCCTTTGATACATGCATGCATGGTAGCACATGCAGGCATTACATGTGCAGTACATATATGTACAACATTTACCATTTCATGCATGCTGCAAGTTGTCTAAAGAGGTTTTGGGCTCAATCCACAAGGCACTGTTTGCAATACGGCCTAATACTCTAACAGAATGAGATGTTGTACAAGGGACCCTACTGGCCATCTGAGCTTTAATAATTCAACCTGTGCCAAAAGCTCACAGTATGCATATGGTATTTTCTGGATTTAGACTGAGAAATAATGAAGTCTTATATTGATTCATTACTTCATTAGACTTTCGAGAAACAGAATGGATGACTGCAAATTATGCATTTAGAATTCAGCAGCCTGACATTGAAATGTAATTGGAAAATGCATGAGCTAGACTAAATGCTTTCAGAATGAATCCAGTGATGTACTGAGAAAAGTCGACATGTTTCCTGTATGGTCTGATCCATGATGTAACTTGGAGAAACATCTATTCACCATAACAGAATTTTGTGTTTCAAGGAGAGGTCTTGCGCTGTATCGATCATAAAGCTCTGACATGACCAAGAGATTAAAAGTGAACTGACAATCACAAGCGTTAGCACTGCGTTTGATCTTTGGGTTGATCTGTAGGTACATGGTAACCATTGTAGAGATCCTTCATGTATTCATTCTTCTCCTATCATGAATTAGAACTCAAACAATTCATTACTGAATGACATATATTCGAACCCAATAAGTATATTTTAAAATTAAATTATAATTCAGCTGACTGGTTACTGGACTGTAACTTCCATTGACTTTGGGGATGTAGACAAAGCAGCAGTGGTGCAGTAAGCATGGAATGAAAAGTGGGACTGCAACGGCCTTAATATCATGCTCAGTGGCTGCATGATTTGACCACTCAAGACTTACAGCAGGAGCTCCATACTGCAATCATCCACTTATCTCCAGAAGAGTGAAGATGCATATATGTACACTGTTCCAATAGCAGCTCCATGGGTGGGTACCGGGACTGTGACGACTTAAATTAAAGCAGCATTGAGTGATCTATGACATTTACCAATCTCTATGGGCAGCTCATAGAAATTGCATCAACGTCAGAAGGAGTTTTGTCTTCCTACACGAATCTCTGTCGCTGCCTCAAACACACAACGCCCCCTCTCTCCTTCAATTATGGAGCCTGTAATTGACACAAACAATAAAATCACATTTTCACAGTTGAAATGAGTAAGCCAGAAATCTTAGCACCAGGGGTAATCTCTGAGTCATTGATATTGATCAACAACCCTATCAAACCCCTGCAGATACATATATTATGGTCATTTTGTGCAAGGAGGCAGTAAAATTCTCTGAGTACTTATATCTATATAGATTTTTTAAGCAGCAGAGGAAGATTGAATGATATACAGTGTAAAACCACATGATGAAGAAAGGTGTTTGCCATCGTATTGATGATGAACCAACAGGCAGATAAATGCACACGGCTGAATTTCAAAATACAACTTTTTAGTGTTCAGGCCGACCACTCAATAAGAGTTGTGTCTTTTAGATTATCAGTTTGTGTGTAATACATTTCAAGGCACATCACTTAGTAGCACTTGTTATCACATGCATTCTCACAATATCACTACTGTTGTGATGTGACGTGGCTCCATTCCCAGAAGAAGTTTTTGGAAAAATCAGCTTTTGCTCTCTTCTCAGTCACTGAAGATAATAAAGAATGGACTGGCAACTAGCTGGCTGTGAGTTTTAGAATATACCCATTTTGCTCTCTCTATAAGATTCAAGAACAAATTTTCTGAAATGTTGATGCAGGATAAATGCAGAGCACTACAATGGTTTAAATTGTAGATCCTTAAAATCCCACGTGTTCTTTTTACAGCTTGACAGTAAAAGGATTAAACAGACAGACTGAAGGACAGATGCACACTATTTGATTTCCAAACTTAGCAGTTATCATCACAAGATAGTATTGGAGTTATGGCCAAATCACGTAGAGAGCCTGAGGGTGATCCTCTATAATCCAAGCAGTCGATACAGAGGATCAGCGCTGCTGTTTGGCCTTTTTTTCTGTTTGGCCTTTTGACGGCTCTTGATTGATCAGCTCAGTCTTGCCATTTGCCAAAATGGATGACGTGCAAAAAGAGCTGGAGTCAGGGGTATCAATTGCCTTTGAGAAGTTGACCTTCAAGGCTGAGAGGTTGCCGGGGGCCAGACAGCTTTGACTCCAGAGGACTGCCACGGCATTTTACCCCGAGCAAATGCACACCTGCCTTCACCTGACAGAAATTACGTAGAGTTGGATTGCCATCTGTCCATGTTGAGGAAACCGGTTTTGCAGAATAAGCCAAAATTAATTTGCTAGAAAAAATAGGTGTCAGACTCTGGCTAAATAAGTACCCTGTGGATTATGACCCTTTCATTAGTCTGGCCATATTAAGAGTAATTTTAATTTTTTATACCCAAGTGTAAGAAAGAGGCTTGCATCATGAGTTAAAATACAATTACTAGTATCAAACGTTTGAAATGCATTAAAATCTTCTAGCAGGCTGAACGGACCAGCCTACCTCACCCAGCGGGCCGCTCCCCTCTGTCTGCCGCTGGGACTCAGAGGGGGAATTTAGTGATTAAGAGGACACTGCAAGCAATAACAGCAGCAACCACATTATAAAACCCCAGCGATAAGGCCAACAGTATCATGCAAGAAATTGAGGCAAACCAATTGTCCACAGCAACAACAATAATTCAAAACTAGGCATGCAGGTAATCAAGCCCCTCTAGGCAATAGCATGCAAAGCAGAAAGCAGCAATAGCACACACTAGGTTAGCAAAAGATCAAGAGCAAGGGGACAGAACAGACAAACAAATAAAGGAACGATAATTGCTCAAACTAGCTTAACAGCCCCATAGACTAATATTCAAAGAAGAGACCACACTTGAAGCAACCATAGTGGCCAGTTAGTCTCACAATGCAAAACAGAAAAAAGGAATTGCAAATAACAGTCATTTGCAAAACTGTGTTTGCAGGCATTAATCTGCAAAGCAAAACATCATGCTCAAAACAAATGCATGCAGAGATGACTGTATTTACTGCAATTGAAATATGCAGAATATGCACAGAATCATTTTGCATTACCCACTGCTCAGCTTCATTAAAAAAAAAAAAAAGCATGACATCTTCAATCGTCATGGCTCCAAAAGGCCAAAATAGGTTTTGTAAACTGGTAATACAAACCCCATCCTCATTAGCAATTTGTGAGCATTAGATTGTAAACAGGACCATTTACAAACCCTCTCCGGCTGACAAAGGGAAGCGTATGATTACTTGTGCAATCTTAAAGCAGAGCTGCAAACACCTAAGATACAATAACAATAACATATCACTGAAACCAACAATCAATAAAAACCAATTAAAAAACAAAACACAGTCTCACCTATTGCTCCCAAACAGCCACAGCAGACCAAGGGTTGTGGGGGCCCAACACTGATAAGATGGTAAATGCATTTACATTTATATAGCATTTATATAGCACTTTTTAATTTACTGACAACTCAACAGACTTTACAATGTATGCCTCACATTTACAGATTCACACACAGATCCATACACTGATGGCAGAAGCTGCCATGTGCACTTCAGCATGCCACCACAAAGAGCTGTGGATCAAACCATGGACCCATCAGTTAGATGACCACCCTCTTTCTCCTGAGCCTCACTGTCTTCTCTCTGCCCGTTTTAAAAAGCACTTACACAGTTTGTGCTGTAATTAGGTCAATTAGTCAGTCTACTTCCTGCCTCCACATCCTTCCAGAAAGAATCTCCGTTCAAGAGATTCCCCATTTGTCCAAATGATGAAAAATGCAATCATTCAATACTCATTTGACAAGGGCATTTGATTTTAAATGAACACGGATGAGAAATTTAGTTTAACATGATAAATTGACAGTGTTACATTTGCACGGATTTACTACCAAGTCCCGATTCTACTTAAAAACGCTGTCACGTTACAAACTAACATTGTAGCACCACCAGTAGGCCTACAGGCTGATGCAACTCTGAGGCCATCAATGGAGGGAGCCATATTTTCTGCCTCACCTGATATTTTATTCAAACATTATATGTGTCTCATGGTCAGACTGTAGGGCAAACATACGAAATAATTGGTTCTCGAGGGACAGGCGACAACGTGCCCGGCAGTAAGTGACTCACGCCTCCCTCTCATGGGTGCAGGGTGCACCGGGGCTGGGATCATCTCCCAGAATGCATCAGAGATGTTGTGCTTGCAGCTGTGTGATGAAACTGCCCTTTTTCCTCGTCCTGTAGATCAAAAGGTTTTGTGGTGTCTGTCATAAGCAGCAGGAGAGAAAGAAGTGGAGGGGGGAGAAAAAAAAATCCATTCAAGTCCAGTGTGTATTTTCTCTTCTGTGTACGTTTAGATCTCTTGGTCACTGCAGGACAAAAATGCAAGCACAGATACTCACATAAACACAAATGCACTCACAGGGAGAGTCACACCTTGATAATGATAATTGACTTTTGGACAATGATAGTCTTTTGACTGTTGCAGCATTCAAACTTGTCAGCAAAAGCTATGTAAAGTAGCACTGGGATCAAATCCAAAACGGAGTAAAACATCAAAGTTGCTCGGATTCATCTTTTCCCACTGCAAAATGCAATGTACTTTAAATCCCCAATAAGCCTTAAGCAGATTTTGTTATCTAATCATTTCAAGAATATGATATTGAGTTTGTTTTGCTCCTCTGGTTTGCTTCAATAATTGCCTGGCTAAGGTTTTTAAACCAGGTCGAAAATTCTTTCAGGGTGCATCCATGCTTTGAGTTTAACGGTGAGTGTCTGCTCAATATTCCCCACATTTTTATCAAGGATCTTTTTTACAGCAGCGGGAAAAAGAAAGGAGGCTTAAATTGATTCTTTGGCAATTAAACACAAAGATAGTGGTCCTCTGTAATTGAACCATTAATTACAACTCGGTCCAGTAAAAATGTCAGCTCTGATACAGTAGAAAGAGTTCAGCCAACAACAGAGTGCACTTGATATCAAAGCAAAGGAGAGCGCCGTACCTGTTTGTGCTGCAGCAGCGAGACAAGCAGGCAAGCCTCTGTGAATATTTCATTCACAACGGCACTGCAATTTCAGTGAATTATCTCGGTGACAGCAAAATAATAATTAAACGGGCACTGACACCTCCAGGCAGGTAGAGCCGGCGGTAGCCTTTGTCGAAACGCCTTTTCTCCCCACAACAACATTTTCCGCCAACACCCACACCTGTTGGCTTTTTACTTCTAAGTGTCGTACAGTATCACCACTCAGCGAGTGTCAAACCAAAGCCCACGGTTGATCTATGCTATCGATTGCTGTGTGGAACATTGCAGATGAAATCCATTTTGTTGTAAGGCTTCAAATCGTGTCAGTCTGAGCGGCAGCCCCACTCCACGAGCCTCAGCCAACGTTCACCTAGTACCTCTGTCACGAATTTGTCAGAGCAGCTGGATAAACTGTTCTGTTTGGTGCGCTACTGAGAATGGCAGAGTGAAAGCTTTGACAGCTCCAGCTGCCCTTTCCCTACCATGAGTGCTTTTTTGTGAGCATATGATCAGACAGAAGGGTTCCAATCTTTGGAGCATGCTGTGCTGGATGTTTCCCCCTCACTCATCCTTCAGGATTAGTGTTTAAACCATGACCCAGTGGCTCAGGGATGATGAGAACACTGTTCCAATCTCCTTCTCCTCTGAAGGTTCAGCAATCCATGGCCTGACCACAGCAAATGGTGTCCATCAGGGCTTAAAGGGCTGTCCCCACTACAAATGAAAGTTTGATTTTGCAGACCTCTAAAGCCACGTCAGCCTGATGCCCAGATCTAGCAATAATCTTGATCTGCAAATGAATGAAAAATATCTTGTCACAGTCTCTTACTCAGATGTAGAGCGCTGTAATTCAGTAAATGTGACAAAGAATGTGATGCAGATTTAAATCTGCTCTACACCGCCAAACTCTTGGCTTTAGCTCTTGGATTCTCACTTGGATGGAGTATTGCAATTAGCATAACAAGCCCCAGCCTTGTTACAGGGAGAAGTTACGCTGTCAGCAAGAGCTAAGCAGGTTACGACTCAATTTCAACCCTCTATATACTCTTTCCCCTCATTCTTTTTATGTAAATATCAAAGGTGCCTCTGTTTCTCCAGAGTTTGTCTCATTAAATGTGTAATTATGGCTACCCAATTGGTTTCAGGAACAGATGCCACTGTAGCTGCATGCCACGTGATTGCTGTATGGGTGTGTGTGTGTGTGTGTGTGAGCAAGAGAGAGAGAGAGAGAGAGAGAGAGAGATACTATTAAACCCAACTAACTTAACGCTGCAGTATGTAGGGTTCCACCATTTTTCATTATTGCAGATACTGCAAAAATGTCTGTGGCGACACGAAATTTTAGCACGGCTAATTACCACATCTGATGATTTCATGACTCTCTCAATGTCGTCTTTTTTTCCCTGTTTTTCTTTGCACATGAAGACTTTAAGGCATGCCCCTGCATGCCTTTTCCAGAGGCATTTAATTTATTACCAGAAGAGCCAAACAAATCATACAAAACTGCAAAGTTCCATATTGGGGTTTTAATGTAGTGTAAAACAGTAAATAATGGGCAAACTCCTGAGATTTTATGTCCCCATCCACACCTGGTCAGCCCACAACGACAGTATTACATGCAGGTCATTTTCAACTCGATAGACCTGAAGGCAACCATATCTAAATGATGCCAGTATGCAATTTTATTTCACATAAATTTGTCTGAAACTGACTATGGTATAAACTCGCTTACCATTTCTCAAAAGACTTAAATATTTATTCTCTTCCTTTCAGTGATCATGGCCTCATATTTATGAGTAGGTGGGTCTTGCCTAGAAAACTGGTCAGATCCACAATAATTCTTCCTTTCCTCACCTCTGGCATAATCCTACTTAAACAATAATCTGATTCCACGGTCAGTGTCAAATTAAAATATTACACCAGCTGTGGTTTGACTGAAATACGAGCATTTTGTTGGATAGTCTGGATAAACTGTTATATTTCCCAAGGTAAGTTGAAACAAAATCTCAAAAAGATCAGTTAAGCATCATATCCCGGCCATGACCTTACCTTGGATGTCCGTTTGATGAATTATCTGACAAACATGCACTCTAGATTTTAAATACACAGTCTTTGTAGTCAGTCAGAAATGGCTCCAGGTAAACGCGCCACCAAAAATTTGTGTGCTGACATGTGTAATGTAGTGCACAAATTTAAGGAACCCAGTTTTTGCTCTGGGCTGCTAAGTTTCACCAAGTAGTAAGAAGTTATCAATTGCATCTTAAATGCTCTATGGCTTCTGGAAATCTGTAATGAGGTTAGCTAAATAATGTATAAGGTTATCCCTCTTATCTTTGTGGAAAAAAATTATTAACAGTTCAGTGAGTTGGCATTACTCTCACAATGATATTTTTTAAACTTCTAAAAACATAACAGGCAACTTTGATTCATTTTCCCCATGATTTTCCTTTTCATGTAAGTTTTTATGACCCTGAGTACTTTTCATTTGTTTTGGCGAAGCTCGAGACCTTGAAGAGGGAAGAGCATCTGTAAAAGGAAATAAATTCAAACAGAGGCATCTAAGGACAATGAAGACATCTAACTATGGTGCTTACAGTTCTTGTTCAGTTTATAAATATGTATATTTCTAAAGTATTCATGTTCCAAACAGCATGATTTTGACTCGCCTATTAATGTTGTTCCACTGCAATTCTCAGTGTGATTAGTTTTAAATACGTACTCTGACACCCAGGTCCAGATTCGCTAACACTGTGTTGTAGGGCAGTGGGAACATGTTTCTTGCACTTCTTTCGCTTGAGCTCAGAACGCGGCGTTTTTTTCCTTTTTCTTATTAACAAAGAATTATGCACATCAAAGTGTAGAACAAACAAGCCCTCGAAAAGAACACTGCAGAAGCAAATAGCCCCCTTCAATTCCAATTGCAAGTGTGGATTGTGTGCTTTGCAGCTTTAAGACTAATCCACCAATGCTGGCACCCTTGTGCTCAAAAGTATTTTTATAATTGGAGAGTCCTCTGATCTGATTTGAGGTTCTGGGATGGGAAAAAAAAATCTTTCTTGCTTACCTAACTTGCTGGTGATCATGCCTGCATCATGCAGTGATGATAGGAGCCATTCAAAATGTCCAAACTCTGCACTGAGAATGGTAGCATGAGGATACTGCTTACTGGTTTGGTATCTGTATGGTATCAGTTATCGGCACTATCAATACGCTTATTTATGAATATATGTATGTATGTATTTATTTATTTATTTTTCCAGTAGATCCGATACCAGAACTGATAACTTTATACCTTATCAATAATACTAATTTAGAACTGGTTTTCATATGGAACCAGTTTTGGGGGGGATCCTTACTATGCACAAAATCCCAGATTTTGTAGTTGTTGTTGTTGCGAGTGAATTGGGTGCAGTCTTAGTTTGCATGACACTGACTACAAACAAGATATATGGGAATAATAATGAGATTTACGAATTTGCAAAT
>OMLF01006253.1:1484-30800 GCA_900302615.1 Holocentrus rufus | reverse complement strand
TAATACAGCCATATATCATGTGTTGTGTTTTCCCTCCGGCAGGATTTATTGGGTGGCTGATAGAGTTTAGTATGTGTCGTGAGCAGCACGAAACACGTAATGACAATCCATACACGCATCGCGCTGACCGTTTTCTCCCCTAAACATGCCACACATGTGTTAGCCTCCTCTCACTTACACCACCAGAAAAACAAAACAAAACAAAGAAAGATGTTACATGTCAAGTGTATGATTTTTTTTTAGCATATCATAAGGCAGTTCTGTCTGAAACTAGAGGAAAAAAGAACCTCAAAGTTTGTGATACGGCTCCCCTGAGCCGCCTTGGCAGACGTTATTTGTGGCAGGTATCCAGCTGATGGACTGTAACATGCTTGACATTATGGCTCTTCAGATAGAAAGATATAGTTTTTCCAAACCCGCCGGCCCTCCCCACATCTCCATTCCTCCATCATGGAGCGTTTGCGTGGAAGGTCTCTGCTGGTACACATGATGTAAGCGCTGCCATATACAATGGCTCTATTGGAGGGTGGATTATGTTTTTTTCCCCCCTCACTCACGCAAAGTGGGTGACATTTTGACGGTTGATCGCCCCACATCTTCTCATCATTTCACTCATATTATCACAAGCATTCACAGATCTCTTGCAGAAATTATTACAGAAACAAGTTTAACAAATGCCCTGTCAGCTTGTTCTGAGATCCCCTATTTAGACAAATTAACACATTTTGAGAACGCATACCACAGACGCAAACGTGTATCCTCAGCTTTCTCCATGCAGTAGTATGGCTGAGATATAGCTCCTGGTAACAGACTAGGGACTCACTCACTTCCTCCCTGTGGCAAATAATTCAGTCAAGCGCTACCTCTGAAAAAGGTGAAACTCACAATGGATTTCTCAGATATTCAGCACAAAACCGCAGCTTTCCTCACCCCGAGCACCACCTATAATCACTGTGTCAGACTCCAACTCACCAACGACCTCAGACAAGTTGTTCTTGGACAGGTACCACACCAGTGGCGGGAGTCACCCATGCTAAAACTGGCGGTGTAAAGGGTTTTTCTGATGCAAGAAAAAACTCCTTTTACCGTCAGTTGTGACAAGTAATAATGACTGCTTTGGTCACTGCCCTACGCTCCATTTGTCATGTTCCCTCCATTCAAATGACATATAAGTTAGAAAATGGCTAGCTGTCTGGGTAACTGAACTTTAACTGTGTCTATATAGAGAGAAAGTTCACTTTTCCCAAGATGAGTTGGGGTTTAAAACTGGTGGGACATGTGTAAATGTTTGGTTTTATCTTCGCCAAGTGGCTGATAAAATCCATTTTGCATATAAAAATATTCTATTTATTTATTTTGAATATTACATGATATTCTTTCTGTTGGGAGACATTTTCCTCTCCCTGATTCCTTCTGGATGTGTGCGCTGATAATGACATTACCATGTCTATTGCGGTATTCCCCATGACTTGAATTGTTTGCTTGAACTTGCGCTTTAGGGCAGGAATGACAGAGAGGGGCTAAGTGGTGAAATATTTCACACTGCTGTCAGAGTTGCTATAAAGGAAGATTGGAGCCATGAGTCTAGTATTCTTTTTATAGTTGACTTTGCTCAGTTATCAAACTATGTTGTGGTAAAGGAATTTGAAAATTAAGGCTGTTAGAGCGTTACCTCTATATAAAAAGGTATAAGAGAAAAAATGTGTATTACTCATTTTGATATTCGATATTTTACTTTAGTTGCTGATTTAAGTCAACTTGACCAAGAATTATGAAATATGTCACAGTTACATCATTCTTTTAGCATTTGTGGTAGATAAATCTTGCAAAGGTTTTGAGGTAGCTGCCAAACCATGCATTCATGATTCAGTTGGTTTTTAGACTATTCTTTGGTGAAATACCACATCTGACTGTCAAGCATATTTGTTCCAGTCTGCATGCATAATTTCTCTTTTCACCATCTTCTCATTCAGCTTTGCATTCACCAGTTTCTACCCGACATTGTGATGCAGGTTGCATGGCAGAGAAGTGATGATGTTCTACGCACTGTCTAATTTGTAATGGCAAGTGTGCACAGCAGGCTTTACCAGAAAAGCCATGTTCAAAGCAGGGTATTTATTGAATATGTATATTTACGGCAGAATTATCATTGCATGCATCGTGCAGTACAACCCAGGAAATGACTTTGGCGTGTGCTAATTGGACCCTAACTGCCCTTCAGACCTGTGGGGCTGGTTGGACATAATTTGGCCACAGCAGCCTGATCGGTGTCAGCCCACTGCGAACCCGGCATCCTAATTATGGCCAGAGAAGAAAAACACAGAAGGCCCAGCTGTCCATGTTAGCTCCACATGAGGTAGAATTTATTATCATATAGAGCATGCATACATTATATAATATGTGGGGAATGGTGACGTTAGTTTTAAATGGTTGATTGATATCAGTTGAATCGGTCTTTTGCACCAGGCTGTCCGTTCTGAGACCGGTGTAAGGGTTAATGTTAGAAATACATATAAACAGTCACATATTGGATATATTAAATTACATGTTAAATTAGGTTAAACATGTCATGCATCAAGCTGTTCTACAGCAACTGCAGAGAAATCCCTTTAAAAGTTCCACCCTGAACTAAGTCATTAAATCTCCTGTGCTTTTTAGCCAGGATTTAATCGCATAAAATCTGCACAAAGTAAACGCTTATCTAGAATAATGTGCAATATAATTTAACTACAATTTCTCAAACACAAAACCAAATACCACCTCTTACTCGACTGTTTCCACAGTCTTATTCCCCGCCAGTCACACACTGCCTCTCAGTTCTTGCGTCAGACATAGCAGCGACTATGGAGATATTAGCTTAATGTCTCCACTCCCAAAGATGTGGTTGATTTAGAACATTTTGAGGAAGCACATAAGCATTGCAGCATTTGGCCTTGCCTTGAATAAATAGACGGATATGGTTTCTGGAGTAGTGACAATCTCTCACATTATATGTACTGTAAATGTGTCATCGTGCTTTTGCCTGTGCCCCCTGAATGATAGCTTACTTGAACTGATGGAAATTAATGGTGATGTGGCACTGTATCCAAGGACCTTTTAGTTTATATATTTTGACTTCTGATTATGGCCTGCATAATCAGAACTTTTTTCGTTCTCCCCCTACCGTAGCACGCGTTCATGTTGACTTTGTGGTTTTCTTAAATTGGACTCTGGCTCCAGGTGGCTTGAGTTTCCATAGCAACATTTGGCCTTATCTGCTGCTGTTGAAGCTAAACAATAAGCTCTTTCACTTTTTTTCAGCTCTTTCTTTACTTTTCCAGAAGTCATATTGCTTTAAGTGAAAAGGCTATTTGTGCGATCATAAGTTATATTCTGAAATGAAGAAGCAGTATTCAATTGTACACACAAATGTGACTTGTCAGATGAAAATAATGAATATAAAGTTTGAATTCTCAACATAATCATGGCATCATACTCTTGAAAAATCAGGAAACAAGTTAGCACTCAAGTTTCATACAAATAAGTGATGAAATGGACAAAGCATGAATTTACTCTCTATAGTAAAGGCCCTACTGTGAAGAATTGTATATAAACATAATTATATGTACATAAGTAATGTTTGTATAGTAATATTAACTTAGGTCCACTGTTTTTAGCTAAAATTAGCCAGTCTGGTCCAATAAGAATCTGCATGAAGGGAAATTTCATTTTTCAGTCATGTATCAAACTTGATGCATTGGAACAATGGATTTCTTATTTTTCAGCACATATTTAATTCTCTTTTGAAAGCTGACACACCACTGCACTTCAACATCAAAAATGTAGTCCTATGAAAGCTGTCACAATGTTTGATTTAGGCATGTATCATGAAGCCCAGTATGAAAATCTTTTTCAGGCATTAAATGAATTATAACCCTTCTGTCCATTCAGCCATCAGTCACTGTAAGCTTACTACAGGCTCATTTCCAAAATAAAAGATAACTTTGGAAAAATATATTGCTTTTTTCTCTCCTGTGAGTTGACCCTTTTAATTGAGCTTGGTGGAGGAAAAGAGGTTTTCTCAGATGCTGTAATGACTCTGTTTCTCTGATGGATGGGGCCATGGCTCTCCTTCACTGTACAAAGCCAACTCCTAAAACACATAGGGGAGGAGATGGGGAGTGTTTTCCTTGGTTTAACTCCTAGGTCAGTACATTTGTTCAATGCAAAGTGTCATTATTAACTTCACAGGAAAGAAAGTAGCCCAGACTATTCCCTGGTAAGTCGTAAAGCCATTCTCAAAAGCACAATTTATATTAAAGCACTTGATGTCTACCACTCTGACCCAAGGTGAAATG
Source organism: Holocentrus rufus (assembly GCA_900302615.1). Lineage (NCBI taxonomy): Eukaryota > Metazoa > Chordata > Actinopteri > Holocentriformes > Holocentridae > Holocentrus > Holocentrus rufus. Next base: position 26,463 of record OMLF01006253.1, on the reverse strand, counting down.
GCACCGTCGAATCTGAGGGCTGAGTGTTGAAAGTTTCAGTACTGTTGAAGACTCGATTTGATTTACAGGCTTCTTTTTTCTCTCAAGAAAAAAAAAGAGTGAGATTTAGCTCATTTTATGAATCTGAGAATCACTGAGTTAACATGTTGGAGGCAGATTTCCCATCCTGCCAGTACAGATTCTGTCTTCCAAAGCAAATGTGTCTGATATCTGAGCAATCTCATATATCATAAATACAGACTGCTTGATCTAATAAGATTATCCAAATAATATTATTAGAAGCTAATTTGTTACAGCCCCAGTATATGGCTTGGAAAAACTTGTAAGGGGGACTGTGAAGTGAAATGAATGGTAAATGCTGCCCCTTATACCATTGTAATATATGCTATTACCTTAATTTTAGGCATTTCCTTTATCTTAACTGTGTCTTTATTGTATCTAGTCAAATCAGCTCAGTCAAATTCCTATACCTGCCCTGTTGAACAATTTAGGTAGAGGACTTGCAACTGACCAAATAAACAACTTGGTAGTTGGGATGGGAACATTGGTTGGTGTGCTGTTGGAAAAGGTGAGTTTGCAGTGCAAACATTCCTTTGACTTTATAAAGTCTATTGCTCAGCCCCCCCAGAGGATCATGCTAATAAACCAAAAAGGTCACACACTTGTCTGAGTGTGTGTGTGTGTGTTTATGGATTGGACACTGAAAAACAGTACAGGTGTAAGACATCTTGTACTCTCTCTGGGAATTTTATAAAATGTCCTTATATTACAGAATTTAGTAATGCAAGGAAAAGTAATGTAACCTTACATCCATTTCTGCTTTGTTGAAGCTTGAGATCTTCAAAAAAAACTTAGAAAATCTGAGTTGCTCATAATCCATCAAGTTGAAGCTGTCTTTCGTCATCAATTTGATACTGAAACATGTAATTTACACCTCAATCTCTGCCTCTTTCACAGACTGACATCTAAGCTGGTCCCCACATACCTGCCAAGACTTGTAACAGTAGGTCAGACCCACTGGGTCCTTTTGCATGTGTTGTAGTGACAACTGTTGGTCAATGAGATTCCCTCCTCACTGCCATTGTAATAACAATCCCTTGGTGTCAGCAAAGCCATGTAAAAACAAATTAGGACTATGATTAATGAATGGGACTAACAGCTCCCAGGCTGACCATGGAGATGGGACTCCCAGTAAAGACTGCCTCCTGCCCTCAGAGCTGACATCAACCCATTTAGTATCAACACTGATGCTCCCTCGGCTCTCATCAATCCACTGCTGACAACTGTACAACTCGTTCTCACTATCAGCGCTTTACGGGCCTCTCCTTCCAGGGTGCCTGTCTGCTGTAAAGCCATGCGTGTTATTGTTTCTTCTCCTACTAAAGACTTGATTTTTAAACCCTGGATGTACCGCAGATGGAGCTCCATTTGGGAATATCTTAAAGTTGACGTTTGATTTTTTTTTCTTCCTTTCTCTCTTTTTTTTTAAATTAACCCTAGTCCTGTTTGAAAGGATCAGATCAATATGACTTTCTCTGTTGTAGACTGACAGTATCGCTTCAAGATAGAAACTTATACATAAACATGCAGGAGCAGGATCCACATGTATCAGCCTTTAACATTTATTTGATTATTATCCCAGGTGGTAATGATCCTTCAGCACTCTACATAAACACAATCAAACTGAGTATTTGTCAGCATCAGGTAAAAGAGCTCTCTGTCTATTGCCGGTCTGTTTCTTTGCGCTCTCTACTGATACAGTATTATGAGAGCAAGCAGCAGCTGTTCAGACACAGGCGAGGCGAGGGCTGGCTGGCGAAGACGGTGTGCTCCGCGCTGACAGCCATGTTGGAGTTGATAGACATGACGTGTCAGCACACAGAGTGCCCTGAGAGAGCGATGCCGGTGGCCTTTACAAGAATGTCTTTCTGCAAATCACTCACTGGGCAAATATACAAAAACTGCCCACTGCCTGGCAAGCAGGTTGTCCATCAGTGCTGCAAGTCCCCAGGTACCAGTTAGGCTAATTACTGGGCTGAAGAGGCCTGTCTGATGTCAAAGGATCTCCTGCATGCTTCAGCATCACTGTACCTCTCAGCTTCTTGTTTTCTGTACAGCTCTGCTCAATCAGTAGCATCCGGCAAGGAAGTGGAAATTAAGTTGGCATCCTCGTGGTCTGGTCTAAAATGGCTGGCAAGCTGTTTTAAAATCAATGAAAATTAATCAAAATTAAAATTCACCCACTAAAATTAATCTTCAAAAAGCGCCTCAATACGCTAACACACTGAGAGACCTCCAAAAGCTATGATTGAGTAATTATAAGGAGAATCACTGTGCATTACAAATTTAAACTTCTGACAGTCTATGTCTGGGAAATCCGAAATAGAAAAGAAAGTGGTGTGAGGGGGGTGAGGCATGTTGGTCTCAATACAAGGTAATTACTCATATTCATCACTCCCATTATTAATGGAAAGGTTTTCCCCCCCTTAGGGCAAGCTGTAAAATAACATAAACATTTACCCACAACCCAGCTACTTTATTAGTGTAAAATGTGCCATATTTGCCCAACCTGCAGGTCTTTTCCAAGCATGTATTATGCTGTAATCTCCTTATTTTACAGTAATAGGTTTTAAATGCAATAAAGAAACACCGAGGGCACATTTTGCTGCATGGGAAAAGCCATAAATCACAGTGTGTCTGCAGAGTGACAAATTACTGATGTCATGAAGACGGCATGCCAAAAGCAGAATCTCTAAGCTGGCTGGTGCACACTGTTTAGAGCTAATGCTGCCTGCAGTATGTTGGGTCTACCAGACTCCTCAAATCCCACATGAGCTGCAACATTTAACATTATGGTACAAAAACAGCAATTCTTTACTGTATGGCACTGTATATGGACAACAGTTCCCACAAGCTGAACTGAAGGGTTTAGTTTTTGTACTGAAACCCATTCATCTGAAGGTGAAGGCTATGGAAGATAAAAGTGCAATGGGAGACTTCATGCCAAGCATGCACTTTTTAGTGGTGCACATCTCATGTCAACATAAGGATGTGGGGATGCACTATGTACACGCAAACACAATGTTATACTGCCATAGTCCACACACAGACACACACACACATAAAAGCATACACACACGTATACATATGCATACACACACAAATTCCTTAACAATGGGACACTGGAGACTCTTTATGTACCATGATGGAAGTCGCAGCTTTGTCAACAAAGCAGCTTGCGATGAGAGAGGAGCTGAGATGAGGGTCAGTGGAAGTAGAGAATTTATAACACACACGCTGAGGGACATCTTCAACACTACAGGATCACCTAAAATTATTTGGAGAGCCCCAACTGGATAAAATAAGAGTACAATCAGTAATTTGTAAATGATTTCTTCAACATTAAAAAAAAAAAAAAAGAGTTATTTTTTCTTTAACGAATATATCTTTCAACTTATTTTTCTAACTTAACTTATTTTAACATGAATCATTTAATTTATAATAATGCTACAACCAAACATGTGGTTTTATAATTGCACACAAGAGCGATGTCTGGAGGGATTTTACGTTTTTGAAATTTACCTACTCTGCACATTGGGTTATGCAATGATTTATCCTGTTAGTGAATATGTTCCATGTCATATTCTGTTTTTTCCGGACATGCCTTGCTGAAATAAATGTATTACTATGTTATGGAAGATTGTGTAAGTGTAATAGCATGACACACTGCACGTAAAATCATTGTGATGAAATGTCAAATCCAACCACATCAGCTGTTGATTATTTACACCACACTCATGATAATAAGGAACAGGCATAATTAGGATGCTCAGTTTATTGGTTATGCGTCAGTATTTCCATGTGTGTGTGCTTTCATGAACAGTGAGTGTGTGTTGTAGTATTGTAGTATTAGTGGGTATTAGTTGTAGTGGTGGTGGCAGCATTAACGCTGGTGATGTCACTGACTGGTTCTTTCTTTTTTATCATTTCTTTCTTATGATGTGAAATTTGTGTGTGTGCAGCAGCAGAAATCACCCCGGATTGTTAAAAAAATAAATAAAATGTAATATAGAAATGAGTGATCCCATCCTGGTCGTGATGAAGAGACTCTGGAAACATTTCCACTCATACATGTGACTTCTGGAAAGCCAGAAAAGTACACAAAGACAAATCCAAGCAATGCTTCCTTTAGATCGCTCCTCAAGGAGACATATGGAGCAAAATATATGTATTCAGTTAATTTTCACGATTAAAAGACTGAGCCGTCTGATAACTTGTGTGCAGCCATGTTCCCTGACAGCATCGCTCATACAGGTGTGAGATGTGACTTTCTCAGAAACATGCTCAGCCACGGCTCCTCTTCGCCGCAGCTTTCGGACATGTTTATTTGGACAGATGCCATAAATCCAGACTTTACGGGGAGGCAGGGGTGGACCTGGTGATGGTGCAGGAGGCCTGGGCTGCTCCAATGATAATTTGTGGTTTGGTGCATGTTCGACGTCCTACAAAGAGGCCTCAGAATGCCACTGGCTGGCTGCAGCTATAGCCGCTTCCACTACAAATAAGCCAAGGACCCTCATTCTCCAGAAGGAAATATTTTAAATTTATTTTCCTGAATTTGCCTTGGCACATGTTGGAAAACTGCTCTTATGTGAATGGTGTATATATGCACTTGGAGGGAGAGGAAGAAAAAGTACAGTAAGAGAGGCCCAACATATTATAGCTTCAGTTGCTTTAGGTACTTGAATAGTAAACAAAAGAAACATGAAACCACATTAAATTTAAGTATAAAACAGCCACATGACAGCTATGTTTCTTCATAAGCTATGACAAAGTTGCTTGTACAAACACACATCATACATGGTAAAATAGGCAACTGTTGTTGTAGTGTACTACATTTAGCCATGACTTGAGCAAAATGGTAACATATATTATCATGGTTTATAAAATATTGCTCAGCATTAGGCATGCTATGATATATGCTTCTTTTTTCAGCCAAATAGAAACAGGAATCTCTACATAATTTATGTAGTGTTCAGTCAAAATGGCTTAATAATGAATAGATATATGTAATTTTGAAAGTTTTAATTGTCCTACATGATGGTCAAGGGGTGGGAAAATCACATTATTACCACGAATCTCCTTTGGGCCCAACGCCTCTTAACCTCTGCTCTCCTCCTGGTCAACACACTCTGGACAGGGTCAATTTCCTACCAACACTCCCTCATCCACTTGCAGTGTTTATAAACCTCCCTCTGCAGAGAAAGGGCTGCTAATTTAGAGGTATGCTTGTGTCACCTGGTGAACCTCATGCCCCGGGACCCCGATCGGAACTGCAAGGGGTCAGAGGTCACTGTCTGGCCCCTGGCTTATCAAAGCTGTGTTTATTTAAAGTCTATGTGCAGCAATGGACGACAACAAACAGAGAGACCACAGGCTATGTGGCAGTTTGGAGGCAAATCCTGCTTAGGGGTACAGATTAGTTTTGTGTGTTTCAAGGTATGGCTTCTTAAATGTAAAGAGTGTCAGTCTCAATCCGGGTGACGATGGCTTGCTTTGCTCTGGAATACTGTAAGGGGAATTCTCTTCGGCACTTTGTGATGTGACCTGCAGAGGGACTGAATTTGGGTGCATATTTACCAGGTTGTTCTTGGATAAACAATCTTTCCTTGATTGGCATTTGAGTAAACTTTTGACTCTGATCCGGTCCATTGGCAGCCATTTAAATCTGGAGAGTCACATTAGGTTGGTTCTCTACGACAATTCCCATCTCTGTCAGTGTGTTTATATTAAAGAATTACCAACACTGTCAAACTGAGAGCTGAGAGCTGTCCAACAAGATTCTTTACATTCTTCCATTTCACAATCTGCAAGATAAATCTAACACTCCCTAACATTCGCTGGGCCTTTCATCCCTCCAGCAAGCGATTATGGAAACACCAGTAATATTACCATTAGCCTAGTCATAAATACATCAGCCAAGCAGCTTGAGCCTGGGTCCATGGAGCCTCTGGGCCCTCCTCTGGGCATTCCACAGTAATTCATCGAGCTAATTATCGAGGTGTTGGAGAAACAAAAAACAGCTCTGTGCCATGAATTAGCACAGGTAGACCTTGACCTCTCCTGATCTCACGGGATTTTCCTCTAACCTTAAGCTCCCTCAGTCCATCTCCCTCCAACTATCTCTCTCAAGACCTTGACACTTGTACAACAGAGTTCATATGTTCAGATCCAACAGTCATGCACCAAACCTGCCTGAACATATTGTTATAATAAAAATGATTTATGATTATGGCCTTGTTATGAAGTACAAAAGCAGGGATCAGCCTGGATGATACAATCTTTGTTGTTACGTTTGCAAAGACCAGTCTAACATATTTGAATATGTGTGTATGAATATAGCATACACACTATTCCTATTCCTATACAATCTATTCCCACTTAGCAAGCAATCTAAATGATCATGAATTCTCTAACTGAAAGTCAAAACCATAAGATGCAAACATGCACTAAAACTGCAAACTGGGTGAAAACATTCATAATTCAAAATAAAAAAAAATCATAGTAAAACAAGACATGCGTCACTGACTCAGTGTGAAAAAACAGTGACAAATCTACCAGTGGGATGAGATCATTTCACAATGGAGTTCCACTTTTTTCAGGATTTTTTCCGGGAACAAGCATAAATTTTGAAACAAAGCATAATAAAGCAGATGAGCAGACTAGTATCAAGAAAATGACACTTGTAATCAAGAAAATGATAGAAACAACTTGATAAGCATTCAGAAAAAGTACGCTTATTTCATCCCACTGGCACATTTTTTGTTACCTTTTAAGAAAAACAAGATTTTAACACTGAATGAGAATAAATGACTTGTGAAGACACAGATTTTTGCCGTGCCTTGGTCGTCGCACATGGTTCAAGCTATTGGTAGTTACTGTCAACATTTGTAATTGTAAGTGCTTTTGTGGGCATGCTAGATCAAGCCTTGGGATCCTTCACAAGCCACCATAACAGATCATCCTGAGAAGAGTTGAGGTGGCAATCATGCTTGACCCAGCTTTGTTTTCCCACCAGTCTGCAGTGTACGCAGCCACACATGGTGTCAGGGATGGTTCCCCTGGTTTATTTACTCTCATCGCTGGATCTCTGGGACCTGTGGAGCTGTGTGTGGCCTCCTGCATGCCCCTGTGTTGTAAAGGCATTGCCAGAGGAAATGTAACGTTTTACAGTAGCCTCTGCTGGTGACAGATCCAGCACACGTGGCCGGTGGAGCACAGACACAATGGAAGAGAAAGGCCTCAGCTGTGGCCACATGTGTGTGATGAGAGAGGTAACCAGAGGTCAGGGCTGGATGCACACACATATGGATAGATGCCGCCAGAAGATTTGTATTCCTGATGAAAGGACGTGGCTCCATGCAACTATTGACATGCAATTTATTTAGTTTGTTATATTTGATTATTTGAATGTCTGGTATTATATTTATACTTAAGCATGATATATAAGAGCATATTATATAATCTGAGTTGACTGAGGTTCTGCACCTAGAATGACCAGAAGTTCCTTTTTCCTTTTTAAAAATAAATGCATCCCATGGAATTCTGCTGTTCTTACAGTATATTACAGTTGGAGGAAAGCCTCTCCCTTTCTGCTCCACAATGCCCTCTATCAGCCTGCAGAGTCAGGTCACCCATCCCCTAGTGGGCTGATCTCAGATGGGGCTACAGGTTGGACTGGGGCCCGCTCCTTCCCGGCCTGCTGTGACTCTTTGGCAGGGCTGCACAGGGAGGCGGGTTTTTATTATGCAGCGGCGGGACCTGGCTCCGTCTCATAATGAAGGGGCAGGAGGAGGGGCGAGGGGAAGGGGGAAGGTGAGGGAGGGCTGGAGAAGGAGACGGGCGAAAGGGAGAGGGCGGGGGACTCGGATAAGTTCCCCTTTGTGTACACACAAGGAGGTAAAAGGCAGACTGTGTGCGGTGGCTGGGGATCACCCGAGTGGCTCCACGGGTCCTGTCGCGTGGCCCTGAGGCTTTCCTTTGGTTAGCAGGCTCAACCCTGCCTGTTCACAGCTCCACAGACCTGCCACATAGCCACACGTCACTCAGCACCTCGCCGACTTATACACCACTGTTGTGAGGGGTAATTAAAGAGAGTAATACCCTCTATTGTTGCATACCAACTGTAATTATACCATTGTACACCCTAAAGTGACTTCTGCTGAGTGAATGCTTTCTAGTCTGTGATTAATGACACACATTAACAATGTAATTCACATTCAAGCATCAGGGAAAACATGCAATGATCAATTCATCGGAACACAGCTGCTTTTACTTTGACTCATCATAGCAATGTTTAAACTCCAGATGTTGATGGTAGAAATGGCATAAATCAACGCTGACACAGCATCAGCTGACACGGTACTGGAGGTTGGCTTGGGGCAAGAAACAGAGGGTGTGTGTGTGTAGGAGAGAGAGAGAGCAAGGGAGAGAGAGAGAAAGAGAGCGAGAGAGAGAGAGGGTGAGTCACTTCACCTTCTCCCTAAATTGTTTAACTGGAGAAACCCAAAATAAGTGTTTTGGGGGACTATGTTTTACGCTCCATGCAAACTGTCTCAGACGTTCACCTCTTCCTATTCAAGAGGGCATATGTGGGCACATGTGGTCTGAATTATGTTATATGATGCAAAAAACCTGTGGCACTGAGAATCAATGAGGTATGAAGCTTTGCCATGTCTACTTTTGGATCCCATCATTCAATCGAGAAAACCCGGGCAGCATGCCGCTTTTTTCCTCCTTCCTTAGCCCGCACCACTCCCTGCGTTTGACTGTAAGTGTTTAATGAAATGTTAGATGCAAATGATCACAGCTAATTATTATCAAGGGTAGCTGTTGCCAGGTCCTTTCGAGGGACGACAGCGCTGTTTGGCAAACAGAGCTGAGGCAATTGCATAAGGACGTGCTCATTTGCATCAGCTGCTGTGAGGGAGCTCTGCTAGCTTTCTGGGGCCGAAACCTTTTTACTGAAGCTCACCTCAATTATGAACATACATCTCCAACTTACTCATGTTAGCTTTGGCATCCTATACCCGTATATTATGCCATTTTTTACCTGATTATCTTAAAGTGCCTTGCAGAAGTATTCAAAAGCTGAATTTACTGCCCTACATCTGCAGCAGTGCAGTGGGGATAACGGAGCTCACCTTTGTCTGTGGGCCTCACCATGTGACGCCCAGCATGATAGTGGTGCTCCACACAGCCCTGCCACCCTCACCCAGCCTTTCAGCACCTCCCGGCCCACAGAAAAGACCTCTTTGTTCGGCCCCCTGCTCGTGACGTCCACTCAAGACCATGCTTCCATTAGCAACAGCCTGCCAAATAACCAGGGATTGTGATGGGGCCTAATACCCACTGTAGATGTAGTATTTACTTAAGGAGGGATAGAAAATGGTCCCTCCCATAGCCTCCGAACACAAGACTACTTTTATAACTCACCTTAGTCACACTCCCTGACTTTTACCAGGCTGATTGATTGATTGATTGATTTCACTAGCTGCTCTAGACCTTGTATTTAGGTTGCCCTCATTTACACCGATGTTTAGTAATTTTGATTTATCATCACAGTGGCGGGTTTACAATTGTTCCAAAGTTAGACTGCAGGCATAATGTGTTCATCAATAAAAAATGCGTCTGAAATCCAAAAAGTTGCAACAGACAGTTCAGTTCAGTTCAACTTTATTGTCATCCCAGAGGGCAATTACTATTTCACAGGCCAAGAGCAACACAGCAATAGACAACACAAAGAACAATACAAAAGTAAAAAAAAAAAAAAAATTAAAAATGTCATAAAATTCTTATTGTGGACCACAGACCAGTGGGTCAGTGTGAAAAACCTCCTAGTTACTGTTTCCAAGCACGTATATCATACCTTGGACTACAGAAATTTAAAACAAACAAAGTTATTAAGGGCTGTTCTGTTATAGCTTTTCTCATTTAGCAAGACTATTAACCTGCAGTTGATTTTACTGTCGTCCAGAAAACACGTGTATAGTTGTGTTGCAACCCTTGGACTAAAAAAATCAATAAAATAAAAAGAAGAATAAAAAAAATAATAAAAACAAAACAAAACAAAATAAATAAAAATGACGGTCTGTCAGAGTGATATACAGAGTGGCATAAACATCATAAAATATTACTGTCAATATTATTAGCATCATACTATGTCAATAGTATGTTTTACTTTATTATAAAATTCAATATTATAAATGTTATATTACAAAATAATACCATTTTTACCAATACCAGTAGTCCTATATGACAGTAATGTTCATTATGTTCACTGAAATATTGTTAACTCATTGATGGTGACCGTGTCCCACAGCTAACTGGCAGCAGTGTTTTGAGTTACAATCCAGAGTCCGGTTGTACAGTCTGCCTTTCAGACAGAATTTTAGTTGAGCCAGCAGACATCGCAAAAAGACATTCAAGAATTTCATATTTTATTGGAGTAAGACGAAAGGTGTTTTATTGCACATGAAACACAATCCTGTATAAACATAATGAAAAGTAAACATAAATTTCCAAAAACTGCAAGCGGGAAGGGAAAAGTGACACCTTGGATTTGATATTAACTGTGGTATTTTTCCAGTGTGCGGGCCTGATATTCCACGGCCATGTTCAAAAATAAAGTATGCCAGTCTTTGGCTTATTTTGCTTGGATACCATGACACAGATTCTCTTATCATGGCTTTCCATGTACTGACATTGTCCCAGTATGGACTCACGAATCCATCCAGGCTCCTGATTCAAACATGTGTCAGAGTCAGACTAACCTGCTGAGCCAAGACTAGAAATATATGGAAATAAAATCAATATTCAAACATAACTTTTAAAATAAACATTTGCACTCGGTCGACATACTTGGCAAACGCTCTAATATGCTGTCTCTATTTAAAGGAAATCCAATACATGTGTCTCTTCACATCACCATAGGTTATAATGATGGCTGGTAAGATCAAATCATCATGACATAAACCTATACTGGTTCCTATTTAGAATCGAGAAACAACATGCCAGACTGTCTTTTTTTGATTCTTAATTATATAAGAAAGCCTTTCAAGATTCATTGGGGACTTAATGTCAAATAAATCATATTGAGCAAAAGTTACCCAGTCCATTGAATGTTTTATTGACCTAAACATGGCAAAGAATAGTTATGTTCATCTAAGCAATGTCTCTGAGAAATGTTAGCACTGACTTCACCTCAACTCCACACTAGAGGAGATAGAAGACTGAAACACTGGGCTACTTTGCATATGAATGAGTCCCAACATGGCCTGGAGCAAATGAGAGAACGACAGTAAAACTAAAGCTGAGCAACCATTTGCAGGTAAAATAACTGTCATCTTTATTGCTCTACGAGTTTTGTTTACTGGTTCCTTTTATTTTCCACTTTTAGGCCCGTTCAACCAGCTTGAATTTCTCTGAATTACACTGGAAGTCAAACAGGATGAAAGCAGGTTATTCTTAACGATTCTTTTAACAGAAATAAAACGGATTTGCATACTTTTCTCCAAGATGGGAAACGCTGCCCATCTCGGTTTTTACTGGAGCGCAATTTAGGTGTTTCATTTTAAAATTCGGACTCATTTGCTAATGCTGAAGCCCTTCTTCACCGGCGCTGGCTCAAAGCGGACATTTGCACATGTCGAGCGCCTCACAAGTCCTGCGCCTTCACCGCCAAAGCGTGATGAGTCAAGAATGTATCTCAAAAACGGTCCTTTTTCTCATCAAATCTGTCTGGTGAAACATTCTGGAATGCGTATTTATATCTATAAAGGGAAAGTCACTTTGCCAGGACATGAGGCGCTGCATATTTATATAATATACCTATTCTGACGACTGTGACAACCAGCGTGTTTGATATAGCCACCCACTCATTTGGACATACTCCGTGAATATCTGCTCTGTTAATAAATGTAGTTCAAATTTAGGCATAGTTCTGGTTGGCAGAATGTACAAGCTGGATGGCGGTTGAACACAAACTGCCTCACCCAAACCTAGGTTGGACTCTTACCACAGAGAATATTTTGGTTCATTTTCAAGACCTTTCCAATAGCAAAAGAAAGGGAGTTTGTTTGTTTATTGGTGGTAACTGGCTTAGTAACCAACTGTCAGATGTTGAAATTAAGCCTGGTTTTATATGCTTTTTAAAAGTCTGACCACTGCGGCGTGTCCAGCATACTTGGTTATAAATCTTGCAGGTAGCGAGATGCCATGCATGCATTAATTTCTCAGGCCCACCACACACCTTTCCACAGGCCTGCACCAAAAAACAAGGAGCGTGGTCAGTTTTTCCAGTCCGGCCTAATTAAAGGGCAGGAATATGAAACATGTCTCCTGTGCTTACAAAGGGCCGTGGCGAACGAATGCATCACCAAAATCAACACATGCCCCAACAACCAACAGCCATCTCATTGTTTAGAGAGGAACATATCGTGATGGAGAAAAAATAAATAAAGTATGGAGAAATAACACAGATTCAGGCAGAATTTAGCTGGGACCATAGGTGATCTTTTAATTAATAATATCCCCATTGCTGCATATTGTTTATTATGTATTATATGCACTTCATCGTTCCAATGGCTGGAAAGCAATTTAACCAATCAAAGCAATAATTTGTAAGTAATTTGCTAACGTCATTCTGAATATGTATATAAAGAGCAATTTACTATAATGTAATTATACTGGAGCCAAAAGGTGCATTTCTGAAGCAAAGGGTAACTCTGTATGCGTGTTTCTTGGGGCGTTTGTTTTACCTGGAGTAGCAGCCGACCTATAAGACGTCCATTCACACAATAATTGCTGCATGGGAATACCTTAGGTAAACTGGTCAAGACGTATCAAAAACAATCAGGTGGTCGCAGTAAATTCCTGCCTCTCCATGAGCAATTGGGAACAGAGGTGCTCAGTGAGGGTTTCAGCCCCATCTGCCAGCAAACCCATCAGGACCTGGAAACCAGACTGCTTCTTTCACAAAAAAAAAAAAAAAGAAGGGAGAGGAATGGGAATCGGAGTGGCTGCTGGGAGGTTGTGGCAAGGCCCACCTCAGTTCAGCTCACCTCAGCTTCACTGGCCGCATCTTTGAGATTCGCTGCATGGGACGCCTAAGATCCTGGAGTCAGCTAGTTTCTCTTGCTCTCTCCAGGTCATCCGCTTTTTTTTTATAGAAGCATGAAGGTTGCAAGGATACAGTAACTAATGGAACAGTTTCAGATGATAGTTTTAGAGAGGAAATTATATATAAATTCAACAGAACTCAGTTTTTTCTCATACTAGCCACTGAATACTGATTGAATGAAAAAAAATGAATGTTCTTTTGAGGACCGACTCACGTTGGGATTATCTTTCCTGTGCTTTTAGTAACACTCTTGGACGGAGGGCCGAATCATATTTTGAGCCCTGTTGTGAACCGTGATGTATCCCATGCACATGATGAATGAGGCTCCTAGCGGGACGGTGGCAGGGAGGACAGCTCCAATGTTATCACACAGCGCCTCGAAACGCCGCACATCTGAGGGCCCGCTCACCTGGGAGGGCCCGGCACATTAGGGCCTTCATCAATCACCCGAGCCAGTTTCCACAGGCGGTGGCATGGACAGGCCTGACGCAGCATTAAACAGAGGCCTGCTTCCAAAATGTAACTGGCGATCTCGTGCTCAGACCAGGGCCCTCCAGTGGTGAATGGGGAAATGGTATGAGGTATATTAATGTTTATGCAATGGCCCGCAAAGCGTGTTTGCAAGGTATTGTCATTGCTAATAAAAAGAATAATTTAGAGATTGTCCAGGCGCAAAGGAATTTCATTGTATGGTAAGTTATTAGTAATGCAAAATAAACACCATGTTGTTATGATAATGTGGATTGCAACTCAAACAGGACTTTGCATAAGTCAAATTAGAGCAACGAGGATTTATACAAGACATATTAAACCTTTACGAACGTACGTGTCTGTGTCATAATTAGTCTTTCGGGACTCCCAATGCCTTTTCATAGAGTCACATTATCCCTGCCATTGGTGTGTGTTTCCAAAGCAAGAGCAATCAATGCAGAGTTAATGAACCCAGTCCTGGGGCTCCTGTAGCCCAGTGGAGGCACACGCTGAGAGGCCCCCAGTACCTGAGAGATCCATTTAAGGGTGAGATATTCCAAGCGGAAAAGCCTATTGGTAGCCAGGCCACCGTTTATGGGGGTCAGAACAATTGGGAGAAAAGCACACCCAATCTTTCAGGGGTCCACATGCGTAGTAACGCTGTCAACACACAAGGGAGAGCAGGACCCCTGAGGGTCGGTCATGGGGCAGAACCTCTGCCAGAGCCTCTCACCTTCTCCCATAAATCCTTACAATCTGAATGCCCACTGAACGCTGTGGGAAGGTCAGGTGTTTGCTGCTCGCTCTGCAGAGGCCAGAGTTCCTGTGACGTTCGTCCTGCGCCCCCATTACTGGAGGAAAAAACCCTCCGAACTCCTGACCTCTCAAACTGCAGGCTACTGGTTACACTTGGTACTTAAAGCAATGAATATTGGTCCTGAATAGCAGCTCCAGTGTGTGTGCTTACTTCTGCTTTTTCCAGCTAATAATGACCAACTGTTGAAAAACTTGACGATGTGAGAAGTTCATATTATCACTGCTGTAAACAGAAGAGGTTATGCTCCTGTGTAGCACAGTCAGTACAACACTGTGGCCCAAAGCTGCCAAAACAAGAGGTTCAATTCCCATTTGGCATGCCCATGGCAAAAACAAAAAAAGAAAGGAAAAAATGCACTGGAGTTTTTGTCTAAAACCTTCTACCAAATGGTCTAAGTGCTCCAGCGAGGCGTCCAGCACACTGCGGTACATTGTGGTTCGCTGTTATGTACTTTGAGCAAGGTGTGCTGTGGTATCTGGCCCCTGATTTTCCTAAGAGGTGAAGCGTGCCTGTCTGCTGCCGGCTGGTCCAGCCTAGAGGCTGTGTGAGAATGGGAAGGTAAGCAGCTGTTTGGTTTGGCCCGGGCAGGACGTGTGTACTGCACTACGGCCGGTGGGATAGGTGGACATGGGCGCTGGATGTTGGCATGGTACATACACACTCACAAAGACAAGCACACACACGCACACACACACACACACACACACACACTACCTCTGGTGGATCCATTCCCAGAATGTGTTTGGAGCTTAACCAGCTGCATGTACTGTGTAGACTGTATGCAGGCTGGCCGTTTGGCTTGGCATTGGCAGTGGACTGGAAACATGTCATGTGATTTCTGGAAAAAGTGGTTCCCACCAGCCTTATGTCTACATGCCAAAGTGAGACACGGATGATAGAATGTGGCACACTCTCTGTCTGTTACAAGTCCCCCTCACAAAACAGGACAGACAATTTTACATGTGGCACCAGCCTGTTGATACATACGCCGGTATAGCATTTGATGGTTTTTACAGTGTACATAGGGCTTCCATAAAGCTTTCTTAATAATTCTTTGTGGGTCTTCTCTTCCTTTATTGGTCCTTAAGATTATTGGAGCAAAAGTTTGTCTGGCAGCTCTTCTTGTGGCTTTGTACTGCCTCTCTTAGTCAGAAGTTCTGGGATATGGAGAACTCTGTTCTGTTTTATTGTTCATGTGCACCACACCCTTTATACACACACACACACACACACACACACACACACACACACACACACACACACACACACACTAAGGTGTGGATAAACACACTGCAACCAGATTTACAACTCGCAAACAATAATCCTGCTGTTGGTCCAGACAATAAATGTACAATCATGAGCAGGTATTAAATGAGCTGAACGGCTCTGTTAGGAGGTGCAGCTTGCGTGAGTTTCCTTCCACAATTAGACCAGGAGAAGACATAACATTAGTGAGAAACAAGGTGCTAAAAGGCATACAGCGTTCAGAGGGTGACCCAGCGAGGTGGCAGTTCACCTGAGTTGATAAACAGGTCCACTTGCAAACAGAAATCCAGATCTGTTGCTTTTAAGAGGGATTTACACCAACAGACTTCCCGGGGCCTGCACTGACACTGACAGCTTTATGGAGCCACGACACCGGCAGCACGGCCAGAAAAGCACTGAGGGAAAACACACCTTAGGAAATGGTGGAATTGATTCCACCAGTAAGCACTGTGTTTGTTTGTGCGCGTGCATGTGTGTTTATGCATGTGTGCCATAATTTTGCACAGACATTACCAATATCTACATGTCTATATGCCAGTGCTCATTTGAATGTAAACAACTTGTGAGAGGGCGCTTTTTCTGCACGCCGTGTGTCAGGTGAGTGAATAATTATAGGAGGTGGCCATTTTGGGAGTTTGTTAATAGCGAGGGAGAGTGTAAGTCTTGCCAGTGGCAGAGAATGCTGCGCTCAAATCCAGAAATAAAATAGCAGCTTGCCTGTTTGAGGTGAACTAGAGCAAGGCAAGGCAAGGCAAGGCTAAGAGAACAACATTCCTTTGCCTCACACACAAACACAAAAGGCGCACCGATACAGGCGCACACGCACGTGCAAGCACACGCACAAACAGGGTGGGAAAAAAAAATATGGCTGATGTCAGTGTCACCGGCACGCTCGGGCCGACACCTCATGGGTGACACACTGCTGTTTGCAGGCCAGGGCCGCAGTGTTCGATAGCTACAGTACCAGAGTCACAGAGGACAAAGACGGCCTTCATGTGGTGTTCACTCAGCCCTGGAGACTACTTCTGGTTTTGTGTGTCTGGAAATGAGAATGTGAGGTGGCAGAGAGACGCCATCGACCCAAAACCATGCGCACGGGATATTTACACACTTGACATTTACTGGAGTTTGCCCTGTCTTTCTTTCCCACCACTGCTCCAGTATACTTTGCATGTGCGCATTTCCTATATGCATTCAGCTTGGACTGCCTGCCGCTCGGAGAGGACTTGATACTTGCAAAAAAAAAAAAAAAAAAAAAAAATGGCTGATTGCAGTGACAGTGTGATCTCCCCAACAAGCAAATATAGATATCTCTCAGGGGGCAGAGGAAGGTTTCAGCTTTCAGAACATTCTGGAATGACAAAGACAAGGCCATCGCCATGGTAACTTTCCATTTCGCGAGGAAAGGTTTCAATTTCCAAGACACAAAGCCCTCCTCAATCATGAACACCATAGAGGAGGAAATATTAGTTCCTTATAAAATGTCATTTTGTCTGGAAGCTGAGACTGGAGGCCCTGAGAAAACAGCATGTTGTCTTGTCATGTTAGCAATACCAGGCATGAGACGTGTATCTATTTCGTTACGTTTTCATAAGGAGAGGATTTCTCTCTCTCTCTCTGCCCGCTGTCTCTCACTTCAGTTTATCTTGAAATGGAGCTGCGAAACCTCCGCTCCATTTCACACACACTGTCTCCTTAATTTGCCAGGCTGATTTGAGGTCTGCTCTTGAGATGACAATATTAATTAAAGGCTAATTAGAGCTAAGCAAACAAAAGCTCGTATTCATATTTTCTCTGCAAAGGTAACCCTATTAAACCAGACGAGGGAGGGGGATTGCCTGTGGGCAGACGGGAGTTGTAACTGTGTGTAATTAAATAACATGACACCTCTCGGCCTACTAGCTCACTGTAGGAAACCCTCCACGACAGGAGACACATTCCACCGCGTGAGTTTGTGTGTCTTGGAGCAAGTCAGCTCTCAGCCATTGTTAAAGCGTGACCAGGCCACCAGAGTAGGGGAGGAATAATACAAATGTTCAAACATATGACGTGACTGACAAGCAGGATTCTCCTGCACACAGTGCAGCGGCTCACAGAGGGCAGCTCAAAAAAATGTCATATTTATTTTGACAGGATCTTTTTTCACAGTGGTGTGTGCTGTGTTTGTGTGCGTTCCAGTATGTTTGGCTCCCAGTTGTCTAAATTAATTTATAATCGAGAAATGTGTTCCAGCATATTTTTTAACTCACAAGTATTGATGTTGATTTTTTTGCAAGGTTGTTTGGGCTGAGTAAAAGAAGAATGAATTTTCCTTCGTTCTTAATACTCCATTTATTTTCTTCTTGGACATGGATGAAAACAGAGATGAGATGGGATGCCAGGCATGGCTGTAATGCTGTGTTTTCACTCCTGGGCTGCACGCTCATAATGCAACATCCTGAGGCTGGGCACTCCAGACTAAACACACCGTCAGCTATTGTTTCTCAACTGGGCAATGACTCAACATCGAAAGGCTATATCCAGATCCAGTAAAGTCTTTGTTTATGTTTGCAAAGAAAGATGTTAAGCTTTCCCCCCCCCAAAGACAGCGCCATGATAAACACTGGTCAAAAACAGATGAAGGCAAATTGAAATTCTGAGTTAAGCAGGGGTGGCCTTTTGCAACTATCTCTATGAAACTGTCTTTGAAGTGATTCCACGAGAACAGCTCTGAAGCAGTCAAAGCTCTTCCGCCTCTCTCTCTCGCCGTCTTTTTTCCCTCTCTTTTGATCTCAGTCCATCCGAGACATCTCTCGCTCTCTCCGGAAGTGATATGGGATGGAGGGGGCGGAAGCTGTTGGCCTGTTGGGGCGCAGCGGAGACAGGCAGGGTGTTGAAATGCAGTCTGAGGCAGTGCAGGGCCAGTCTCTAGCAGCAGAAGATGTTTCCTTCTGGGAACACAAAGTGCTCTGAATAAAGAGAAGTTGCAGGCCTCTGGCTGTCCACCCACACCCCAGTAAAGGCCGTCTCACAGTCATACCAACAGCTCAGAGTGATAGAAATCCCAATGCACCTAATGCCTTCCAGAATAAAAAGGACTTTCGGTGCACTGGGGTGAACAGGTCCAGTTGTGTCTATTCAATTTCGTTGAAATTAGTGAGCTTATATCTTCTATCTTGCTGTCTAAATCCAAAAGGATTTTTGTGTCAATTTAAAAAAAAGGAACTGGTCAATAAACTCCAGGAACTGATCAACACAAGCGGTGCCATGCTCTAAAAATAATGCATTAAATTCATGCGGCAAAGTTATTGAGAAGTATATATACACACTCTAAGGTTCACTGGCACAGCCCTGCAGAATGTGTATGTTTAAACCGAGTCCATGCCTGACAGGTAAGGACTAAATGGACAGACTAAGCCTTGCATTGAATAACTGGACCTCTTTTATGTCCATCGTCCTCAATGTTTCATCAGGGCCCGGTGCTGCTCAGTTCCTGTTATGCTTAATTAGTACATGGTTATAAAATCATAACATAAGCCGTGTCGGGTTCCCGCTACCCTCAATGCTCGTTTCTAAAACAAACTGTTGGTGGGAAAGTGAGGTTTTGAATGGTGGTGAAGGTAATGGGTGTGATGGTGGTGGTAAGTATGGTGGGCGGTGTTTGGCAGCGGTGCGGCCCTGCGGGTTTGAAGGTCCCCTATGTTTACGCTTTTGTCAGACACTGTGCTGGCCCCCGAGCCGGGTCCCTGGAGGGCCCCTCTGGCTGCTGCTCCCGCTCCCGTCTGCTGCTGCGTCTGCTCCATAATAAATAAGCAGCTGTACGCCTGGACCTGCTCTCTGCATATACTCACACACTCTACTGTAAATGAGAGGGGAAGCGGCCCGGGCCCCAGCACTTCACACACACTCACCGCCTGCCACACTCACTGTGTTACACAACACTGGGTGAGGCCGGCGTCGGGCATCACATGCTGAATGTAGGAGCCTCTCCAGTGCTCATAAATACTGAAGCTGCATGGCTATTTCTGCTAGTTATTTTAGTTTGATAAGGTCAATACTGCATTATTTTAGCAGGAAACATGCAAAATTAAAAGAACTAGATAATCATTAGCCACAGAATACCACTAATACACTAATACATTTTTATTATCATTCATATATTGATACTAAATGTTTAAGGCACTTGAAAGGAGGGAGAAACTAGAAACTTTTATAAACTCTTAATTCATAGTCGTAAAACTTTTCTATTCTAATCAATGACCTTTGTGTGTGTATGCCAGTTGATGATTTTAATTGTAGTACACAAACATGTAATGTTCTTCAAAATGTTAATGTCAACTGTCTAATTACAGGTTGACATTTGGGGCAGGTGGTCAGGATTAGATGGGAGAGCCTCAGATCAAGGCTAGAGGAGCCATAACCCAGCAGGGGAGTGCAAAAGCCTGCACGTGTTGACACAATGGCTGCACAAAAGCATAGCTGATTTTAACAGCAATGTTTATCATGCATTCCGTGAAAGCATTAAATCTACTTTCTATGTTATGCATAGTGTGTATAGCATCCAACTGAGGCCATTCAAGTCAATGCAGCATATTTTGGGCTTTGTCACTTTCTGTGACACTTGTAGAAAGGTTGGACCTGTCCAAGATGTTTCCCTGCCTTTCACCTAATGCATGCTGGGATAGGCTCCAGCCCTCTTGTGTCCCTGATTAGGAATAAGAGAGTATAGAAATTGGAGGGATGGCAGCATGCAAGTGAAAGAACTGATGACTACAGTAGGGAAATTTCATTCAGCAAAAAGCTCGTTTATGGAAACCACTGGTACACTTGCAGAGACTGAAGTGATTTTTCAAGATCTGCTGGGGATGGTAACCCACACTGCCTCTGTCAGAGAGAGCTTATCTGGGGGATAACATCCAAGCTTCACTGAGGTATCAAAATTTTAACATCGGTCTGAGTCACGGTGCTGAGTCTGGCCTTCTCTGACAGATATAAACATACAGATACAAGCTGGCCGTTCACAGCCAGGGGTTCATTTGAAGAGAAGCCCCAGAGTTGGTTGAAACCACAAGACAGTCATGTAACGCACGTACAGCGTCAAAAGTCAGTCAAACGGGCCCTAACAGGCACCCTGGGTACGATTCCCTTTCAGTTGAAGCTTAGAAAAATCCTGCAGCCCCTGGTAATCAGGCTGGCTGTGGGACTGCACTGGCTTTATTGGAGACCCTGATGACAGGCCTTCAGCTACTCACACTGAGCCCAGCACAGCCACAGTCCACAGACCCGATCCACATGAATTTGCACAGATCACTTTGAGAACAAGGAGAACATCAGGGGACCTCATCAGCACTCGAAATTGGCATTTCCTCCTGTGTGTGAAATTATGGCTGATGACTACTGTGCAACTTTCAGTTTGCACAAATGTTTCTTGATATGATAAAAAGGAAGAGTGCTGCAAAAATCTCCATTTTAACAAGTCATGTGGTCTCGTTTTCAGTGTTTAAAAACTCGTTTTTCTGACCAAAAAATAAAATAAAATAAAATAAATATGATAGCTGGGTGAGATAATCCCACATTTCCAGTGCTAATCAGCTTGGTTCCAGTATGTCCTTGAATCAATTTTCTTGATGCTCGTGGGCTGATCTGCCTTATTCTGCCTTGTTGTTTCAACATATTTATATAAATCCTGAAAATGGAACTGCATTGGAATTGGAAAGTGAGATTATATCATCCGACTGGCAGATTTCTCTCTCGCTTGTATTACAAAAACAATTTTAAGACTTTAATATGACTTATTAGTAAAAATTTGAAAAGGCATCTGCTTGATCTTATAATTCCTGTAGCAACAACTGATTGAAAAATAATTTCCATGAAGTTATCCACAAAAACACAGACGCACACACACAAACTCTCACACAGGTTTTCTCTGGCATGCTGTGGGAATATGAAATGCTAAGCAAACGTTGGACTTGGTAAGCATCATTAAAACTTTTCTGCTTGTTAATGCATGAATCAAATGCCTCCAGCTGGCTCAGTAATTACATAGCATGTGAATTCTGTATGCTCCTTTGCTCTTTTTTTATACCAGTAAGCCGTGGGACCGTCACATTTAAGCAATTTTAATCTACGTGCAACACAAACTCAGTGTAAACTCTTAAACTCGATATTCTTCTTCTTCTGGACAATAATGGCTAAATGAGCCTGTATCTCTGTGCGCCTGTGTGTGGGTGACTCTGCTGCCCGGACAGTGGAGACATACTCTATCATAACAGATGTCTTGGAGTTAGCCCACGCAGCCTCCACTAAGGCCCAGGGGAGAAGCCAGACATGACCCCGTGGTAGCCAAGAGGAGGAAGAAGCTAAAGAGGCTCTGGATCCTTTTCCCTGAACCTCCCTCTAGTTTCTGCATCTGGGGAATAGCTGCATACCCCAACTGCTTTATTACTTGACAAAAAAAATACAATATTCTCTGTACATGCTGTTGTCATTCAGAATAGAAAGAAGACATGTCAAGACAAGTCCTGCACTGGATAATGCCTTGATATTTTTCTTCATTTCTTTCTTTCTATCCATGCAGAAAACCACACATGTCCTACATTAGTCTTTTGTGAATACAAGTTAATTTCTCCCAGCCAATTAAGCTGCAGTACATGGATGAACTGTTGCAACACAACATCTGGTGCGAAAGCTGGGAAAAATATATGTTTGCATGTATGTTGTTACGTGTGTGTGTGTGTGTGTGTGTGTGTGTGTGTGTGTGTGTGTGTGTGTGAGTGTTTGCGTGCACGTGCTTGACGCCTGTGAGCATGTGCATGTGCGTGCTGGAGGAAGCAGGGCCTCCAGGAATTTGATACACCACTCCACTCAGGAAGAGAGACAGCCGCAGTCACACACACACACACACACACCAGATAACACCCCAGAAGAGTTGGGTCCTGGATATTTGGTTAGAGCCGCATGCATTATGTATGCCCTCTCACTGTAAAAGTACACATGTGTCAGAGGGGCTCCCATCATCATCACTTTCAGTTGACAAATCCGCTTCCATGGTACAGGGGTCCCTCGTGGAGACCCACACTCAATATCGGAGGGGAAATCAGCCGTGACACTAATGAGGCCGCACAAAAATGCTCAGAGATCCAGTCGAATTCTCTCTATTCAAAATATTCCGGGGGGTTTGCATTTCAGATTGATTTTGGTCTATTTGTCCTGTCAAACAATCTATTTCAGTCATTTTGAGAGGACATGTTGTACTTTGACTATGTACAGTCAATGCAAAACGTCCTGTGTCCTGTATCTTTCATAATGGCATGCAGCACTGTATGCAGTCTTGAATTGTTAGCCCAGTGAGACAGATCTTGCTATCTCCCCTCCCATCTGGCTGCTTTCTCCTTTACATCTGGTCACTTCCTCCTGGGGTCAGTTGATGGATATTCATTTTCTTCTTGTTTCTCGACTTGTTTCAGTAAACAAAACCCACTCCGCATGAACTCGCCCTCATTTAATTTGTTGTCGTTTTGATTCACCGTGGGTGCCTCTCTTGCTCTTCTCTCATGTTAGCTTCAAGTATGATTCCAATGCAGGGCCTGCTGGGACACGCCTCGCCAGCAGGCTGTCACCTATTGACCTGTGAAGCTAGCAGGAAGAGGAGGAAGAAGCAGAGGGACGGCCCTCGGGGGGGGGCCGTTCCCAGACGGGGAATCTAGAGCGCTGAAGGAGCATGTGTGGTTTTGATATCCGTTGTGCTGCTGAACAGGAAACAGAGGTGAACGGCAGGGGGAATCATCTGTTGATCATCTGGGATGCCGGGCCCTTAAAGAGCTCCACCTCTACCCCTTAGAAAAGCTTGCCACAACATTTTTACAATGTGTGAAAAAGAGAACATTTGACAAGCCATATGGAGTCAAAATAGAGCCAAGCAGACATCATTAGACCTGAAATGAAGGCTTGTTATTTGTGAGACTGGGGCTTCAGAGCCATCATTTGATGCAGTGAATGAATCCATCAATAAACAGAGGGTATTATCAAGAGTAAAAGTGCTACATGCTCACACGGTCTATAAAATCGTCAGAATACACATGATCTATTCGCTGCTGCTCCACTCCCAAGTAATTTTTTAATTAACAAATCAAAATCATCAGGGAAGCTGCTCAAGCTGATTAACATCACATTTGTTTGTCTCTTTTGTTTTCGGAATGAAAAAGAAATGATGGATGGGCTGAGCTGCAAATACATCCAATATTCAGAGTTTTCTTTTTTCCTTTTTTTTTTTTAACTACTTGTTAACCCGTTTCTTGGTGTGAGGTTGAGCCTCTCCCTTGCTTCTATTTTAGCTCGCCTGAGGGGAGGTTTGGGGGCTGCAGCAGACAGTTTGGCGCTGCGAGTCCGAGGCAATGTTAGCCCGGCTGTGCTGGCCGAGGGATTTTACACCTGAATGTGAGAGGGCCTGGGGACGTCAGAGCCGTGTATGCCAGAAGACCCCCTACAGCGCCTGTCCCAGCCTCGACTGCGCACGCCTCCAGAAAGGCTGTCAAAACAGGGATTTCTTTTGGTGAAGGGGCTCTAAGTGAGTCGTGGTGGTGAGACTGAGTCTGACATTGATAAATGGCCCTGTCTGTCGAATATGAATTTGTGCCCACAAAAATCACAAATTGAGATAACTTTATTTATACAACGGGGCTGACGATAAATACAAATTCAAATTAAACACCTGAATTCATACATAAGTGATCTGCACTCTGTAAGGAATATTCTTCTGGATGTTCTGTGGGGAATAAAAGAGCAACAGTGTGGTTTTCTGGTGTATAATAGTCTGTTTGCTTTCAGTTGCTTCAAGAGTGATTAGCCTGCTCAAAGATAACAAAAGCGTACCTGTGGCTCGCGAAAGTATCACGCCGCACGCATGTAACATGATCTGCCGGGCTCGCAGGCTGTGAACAGCAGCGTTATTGATTTGTGAGCACCAGCTGATATTGTCAC
The DNA here is from genome assembly GCA_900302615.1 of Holocentrus rufus. NCBI lineage: Eukaryota > Metazoa > Chordata > Actinopteri > Holocentriformes > Holocentridae > Holocentrus > Holocentrus rufus. The sequence goes on along the minus strand of OMLF01006253.1, from coordinate 1,771 downwards.
ATTCGGAGCAGGATGCCGTATCATGTTTTCAAGGCCCTCAGCCGTGTGGGCCAAAGTAAACAAATGAGCCGAGGGGGGTGGATGGTGAGGGGTGTGGGTGGGGTCATGTCGTAGGTTGCGACACACGCAGATCTTGTCGGGATCAGGAGGAGCATGGTGGGTTGATGACAAGGCGAAGGTGTCCAGAAAAACTTGATCCCTTCCCCCGGGGAGGACCAGTGTACTTCGGCTTCCTGTTCGGGGGGGAAAGCTGCACGGTGTACCCCAAGACATGCTGTATCACCTCA
>OMLF01006249.1:1165-14752 GCA_900302615.1 Holocentrus rufus | reverse complement strand
TTAATATCCTTCATTATTGTGCATCTTTACGCAAAAATCTAGTCTAGTGCAACTTTAAACCTAATGAAATGATGAACCAGCCTATAAGAATATGCCCTAACCCTCTACTACAAGAATTATGGTTTTATGGGGAAAAAATTGTAGGGCTACCTGGTCTACCTTAAAGGGCAGCCGGCCTTAAAGGAGCCTGATCAGGTGCCAATGGGAACCAGGTGCAGCTTATTTAGACTCCTCAATAAATACACCAGACCAACTCTGACCCTGCATTCCAATAGTGGTTCAACCTGCCCTCGTTCACTTCCCCTCACTTGCCCTCGGGGGAATCCCGAGGGCAAGTGCCGAATGTCATTCCACTTCTCTGAAAAACTGAAGTGGACTTGGTGAGATCGACCCTCGGAGGGAGCGAGTCAACAACGATGGTCACTCCAGACCTCAATTTCACCTACAATGCATTGCAGTTTTGCATTCAGTGCAAGAAAAGACATTCACAGTTAGGTGGCAGGAGAACCGGTAGACCTCTTGTTGCGAACATCCAACGAAGGAGACAATTAATAAATTGAGCAAGGTGAGATTTTAATTAATACTTATAGGACTGCCTGAATGCTAGAATGTCGGTGCAAGCAATATACAAGTGTAAGTATACTACAAAATTATACATTCATTTATACATTCAGCCTCAGTGAAATGAGCTTGTGGATGTTTTTCAGCAAATTTCAATTTCAATTTATTTATTTAAAAATGTAATAGGCAGAACAACGCTGCTCTCACAACTTGTGGCCGATTCATGATTGTTTATGGTCAGAGTGCGCAAGGGCAGGTGCGTTCCATTTATCACCTCTACTCCTGCCCCGCCCACTTTCCCTCTGCTCTCCAAGTGGCCTTCGTTGTGACGTATTACCAAGGGCTGCGGGGAAGTCAATGAGGGGAAATGAAAAAAACTATTGAAACGCAGGGTCTGTCTTCCACTTCAGTCTGCAGCCTTCTTATAGTATGCTGGCCAGCCCATTTCTAACTGCAGGTATAGTGGCAACAGTTCTCTTCTCAGAGTCGATGTAGGATTCTTGGTAAACATCCCTCTGGGGATAATAGAATGGTACATTCCAATAAGGCATCCTCCTCTATTTTAGCTGAAAAGCTGCAGCAGTCCAGTCTTTGCCACTTTGCGAGATGAGGAGGAACTGCTGCAGGGCTCACAAAACAGTTAGTTCACACTCAGATCTACTAAATCAGCTTGCGTGACCTCAAACTAGATAAAGTAAAGTCAGTAGTAACTGAGTCTTGGCTCTCCTTTTAATATTTTACAAAACATTAAAATATTCAAATAACTTAGAACTTCACCCTAAGGTTTGGGTTTCTAGTGTGTCTGTTGGTTGCAGTCATCACATACGTCAAACTGGAAAAACCATCACTGAACAGAGGAGGTGGCCTATGACACCACTTATCAGCCACTTACAACACAGTCCTGAGATCCCTCCCGAGGCGGCAACACGCATTCATACCATGACTCATGTGACCCTAACGACTCACATGATGGCCAGGTAGGTCAACGACTCACATGTGACCTCAACCACTCACATGACCTCAACGACTCTCTAGGTGTAAACGACCCTGCAAGAGGATAAATACCTGGGTCTCCTTACCAGTTAGTTAGAACTGAAGAAGCCTTTTGGATGAGAGGTGAAACATCTTCCAGAACTTCCAACAAGTCCAGTTGCCTTTATAAGCACTTAGAAAGATCATACCTTGAAATTTTTCCTGAACAATGATGTATCCTTCAGCTGTAATGCTTCTTATTCATATACAAACCTTTTCATTTGCATATCACATCATGAATTAAGTATGTGCTGAATAGTGACAAAGCCAATCAGTGCTGCATTTCAATGAAGACGATGGCATTTGAAGTGAAGACAAGGGCCCAAAGGTTGTCAGAGGTACTCTGAACCCACCAGTGCTGCCATCCATGTTTACTTTGTCTTGTGTTCTACTTTTTCAGACATTATCTCCATTATCTGCCATGAATCATCCTTTCAAGGAATACTCTGTTTTGGGAAAAATACCCTTTTTCCGAACCACCCAGACCTAGGCAAGATGTCCGATACCATTTTCATCTCTGTACATACACTGTTTTGGCTCCTATGGGTAGCATTTTGTGTTAGCTTAGCATAAAGACTTGAAGTCTACAGGAGTCATTAGCCTAGCTCCGCCAAAGTGAAAAAAAACCTTACAGTAACTCCAAAGTTGTCTTATTTACACAATATATCGTGTATTTGAAATACACATCTTGGAATTGTTTTTTTTAAAATGAGTCTTAGAAGTTAGGTGGTAGGAACTATAACCACTGAGTGCTTGTGTTCAGTGGCTTTAGTTCCTACCATCTAATACAGAGTAAATAAGACAGCTTCAGAGCTGCTTTAGGTTTATTAGGCTAATGACTATTGTAGACTTCAAGTGTTTATGCTAAGCTAACATGAAGTGCTACCCATAATAACTGAAACAGTTGATATAACAGAGGTGAAAAAGGTATTGAATGTCTTGTCTCAATCTGGGTGATTCGGAAAGAGGGTATTTTGCCCAAAAAGTTGGGAGTTTTCTTTTAATTCTAAATGATGGACTTCTCTGTTATATTTAGTAGTAAGTAGTAATCTATGAAATTCTCTTTTATATCATTTTGTGGTCATCTGAAGCTTAGCACTCATTGCTACATGTGTGTGCTTATGTTTTTTGTCTCCATCTGTTTTTTTTTTTTTTCTTTCTGTAATGCGCTTCCCAGAGATCACCTGTCAATCAAACAGTGTGGGCAGACTCTGATGTCTTTCTCCGTCAATTTCCTGTTGATGTTTGAGTTTGAGTTTCTCTTTTCTTTCTCTGTTCGGCCATGGTGGCTGTCACTGCTCATGGTTACTACCCAGCTCTTCCTCTGGTTTATTCCAAACAAATAGTAAGCATAAAGCATCACTTCCTATGCAGGAGGACGCAAATGTATAAAAGCTTTCATTAACTGGCTATAGGTTAATTTGCTACTGTTCTATTAGTTGACAATAATAGAATGATAGCAAAACTTATTTTTATGAAGTGCGATGGACTAATTTGTGGTTCCAGAATGATGTTTCACATTCACTAGTAGCTTCTAAAAGTTAAAAACAGTGTGTTTATACAACAAAAATTAAGCAAATGATGCTCTGGGGAAATATTTGGGAAACTGTATACCTCACAGTATATGGACAAATATATCTTTCATCAAAATTTCCATCAGGATGTTGAGGAGAGCCTTCTCATAAGGGATAACTTTGTCCACAAGATTTGAAACTTAATTAAAAACCATGCTTCACTGTAGCTCCTCAAAAAATGACTGCTCTAAAATTAGAGGTGTTCTCGAAGTGGCTCTGTGATCATGAAATTATTCGAAACCTGAATCATTTGGACAAGATGTTCCCAACTGTGGGCGTTTGGAAGGTGACCTTGGATTCAGACACATGTAACTGTGAACTGTGTCGTTATAAATAACATAGAAACACAACCTTGATGTCTGCTTTGTGTAGTATGAATTTTCATTGAGACGAAGATTGCACCTGGAATGTTCCCAGTGTTGCATCCACACAAACTGAGACTGACATTCTGGCTCATTTGTTCTGAAGTTGAGGAAACAAACCCTTTCTCCTATCCAACAAGAGAACACCTTGCATTCACCTCTCAAGAGAAATTTCACTCCTCTGTGTTTTAATTTTCTTTTGTCACGTAGCGGGAAAGAGACTGTTCTCCTATCTTTTTAATTACTTTTTAAAATGCTATTTCATATTACGGCAAGGTTGTTTAGTGTGATATTTCACTTTGGTGAAAGACCAGAGACTCTTTCATCAATTTCTGCAGGCCCACAGGGATCTTTCAATCTACTTGAAATCTCAACATGGGCTTGGAAAAGCTAGGATAAAACTCAGAAATCTAACTAAATAAACAATGAGGGCATTCACTCAATTAATAAAAATTTGAAAAATTAACCTAAGGCTGACTATGGATCCAAGGTACAGCTTATTTAATGTCACTGGACTCTAATGAAGGCTTTGAAGCTAAAACAACTATATTCCACAAAAATTAACTTGGCAAAATTGCCTCTCTGACCACCAGCCACTGGGATTTGTTTTACAATGGCTTCAAATGTAATATTAGTTACAACTGAAATCGCTTTGTTTTAGCTATGTTGAACCCTTTTGAGAATCTGCAGCGGCATAATTGAGCCTTCTAAATAGATGGATAACCCATACTTGTTCCCTTCAAGCTTCCCTTAGCTGTGGTCCCGTCACAGGCACACTGTGCCATAAAGTGCTATAACTGTATTTCTCTTGAGGCTCACAGTTACATTCCGTGGTGGAGGAGGGGTGAGCGGAGACTGAGGGCTTTCTAGGTAAGGTGGTAAAATCAAATGACAGTTCCTGTCAGCGGAGCTCTTTAAATACCTCTGCTGGGCATCACCCAACAGTCTCATGGGGCCTCCATCCACCGGCATGGCAGGTGACACAAGCTGGCCTCTATTTCCTGTGGTTACTGAAGGGAGGCACTGTGGGGAAATACAGCTGTCAACTGATAGACCAAGACAGACGCACTGAAGGCATCCATCTTTGAAGTCATTAGTGAGCATGAGGTGTGAATATTTGGATGATTTGTGATGTGAAGGTGCCATTTTTCCAATCTTAAAGGGGTGTTAAAGGAATGGTTTATCCCAAAATAAAAAAATCACTCATCTACTCACTCCAATGTCAGATGAAACAGTGGTGAAGTTTGTATGTATATTCCGTTCTTAGCATGCTATAAATTTGGAATGAGCTGCAGTCAGGCCACACCCAACTTCCCCCCTTGGCCCCCTTTACCACTTTGCAAAGAATTGACTGGGAGAGGGGGAAAAGTAAGCTGACTGAGTTGCAGCACTTCCCCCCTCTCCTGGTCGGTCCGCAAGCTGATCAGAAAGCCAAAAATGTTAGCATATGTTTGCAAGTAACCATGCAGAAAATGTAAAATCTGTTGGAATATCTTAGTTTAATGTAGATTCAACAAAATATGTAATTGGCTCTATATGACAAGCATTTCACAAAAATCCCTATTCACCTATGTCGACCTTGTTTAAACGGCAATTTGTACACACCTCCTGAGGATGTAACAGGAAACTGTTGGTGCCCATTCATTTTGAAAGAGCAACAGCCAGTGGGGAAAATGGCTGTCCTGGCCATGTCATTGCCGTCCAGGCAAAAATTACCATAAAATTAAAAGCCAAACAATTACATTGTTATTCAAAAACTCCAATATACACCTATTATTACCTAGATTTTCCCTCTCACAGAGCACTGCAATATGGTGAAAGAAACTCCTGTCTTTACATGCTCCTTGTCACCTCCTACTTCTGATTTTATACCATCATACATACAACTTGTCATGTATTCAGGTACTTATTAGTCAGAAGTAACCCTCAAGCAAAAGTAGCTCTTGTGGTGACTATTTCAGAAACCAAGTGGCACAGAGCTACTTGGACCTGCAGAACAAAGAGTGCTCACATCGGTTATGTAACTGATAAAAAGGTTTATTGGCTTAAATTTGTATATGCACCTTAAAATTTAATAAAGAGTGAGAATGTCACATCTTAGCATCCTGGCTCCTATTTCCCATTTATTTATTTACTACTAGGTCTCTCAAGCGTGCTATACCTGTAATTATAATTTTTCAAACAGCAACAGCATTAAAGGGCAGCATCTGTTTGCTGATGTAGGGTGACTGTTGATGGGATGTAGAACAAATCACTGCCAGTGATTAAAAATTAATATAATGAGGTAAACATTGGACTTTTGGTTTCAAGACTGGCTTCAGAATATTTGGATCACATTCTTTGGGTTCATTTTTGCCCTTTGCAACTTTAAAGAAACAGCTCCTGGCCACTTTTAAGAAGGGTGACATGGAACAGCACTAGCAAACTCACTGTGTCCATAAAAACTTCACCAATGTTTTGATTTACATGAGGACAAGTCAATGATGACCACATTTTCAATGTTATGTGTATCATTTCTTGAAGCAATCTATGACCTTGTCAACCTCAACTGAGATACAGATGTCCGACACCTACCATCTCTCCCCCTTGGGCTATGGTTGCCTGTAATTGACACAAACAATTAAGTCTCATCATGAAGATAAGTGAACTGGCTGATTAGAATATTAAATGGTGATGTCACACACAGGGTTCGAGTTATAGTCTGAGCTTTGTGAGGGTCTCTAAAATAACTAACGTGAGAGATAAATGAATGACTGACTGAATAAATGAATAAATAATGTACGATTTCGGAGAGATAGATAGATAGAGAGAGAGAGAGAGAGAGAGAGAGAGAGAGAGAAAGAATTCACTGCGCCTTACAAAAATTCTACACACAGAGCAGCCCACACTACTTTTTATCAAGTAAACTGCAACAATTCCAAACTGCCCAAAAATATTGCAACAACAACGTTTCAATAGCCTAAATGACTGACTACACACCACCCAGAAACACTGGCCATGGTTCCATGGTTCTGAAACACTGAAGTGCAATAAGCCGAAATTGCCCAAAATGTCTACGATATTGCAGCGACAAAGTTTCAGTAGTCTTAATTATGCCAACCAGGCCAGCAATAAGATGAAATGACAGACTACACACACAACCAATTACACTGTCCATGGTTCTGAAACAGTGGCTTTTTTTCCCATTAAGGTCTTTTGGAAAATGCATTTCCTTTAGCCTATTTATCTCAATAATAATTATTATTGTGTTAAAAAAATCATACTTTCTTCATGAGAGCCCACACCCCTCCCTGGTCACACACCTCACTCACCTCTCAGCAAGATGGTGATATTTCATTATTACAACTTGTGTAGCTCGATGGAACTTGAACAGATCAAAATAATTTGGAATGAATGCACATTGATCATAAATAACACGTAGGAAACATTGTTCACCTTTCTTGAAGCTGAAATCCATTTTTTAACGGAATACTCCAATGTTTTGGGCAAAAAAAAAACCTTTTCTGATTTAGCCAGAGTGAGACAAGATGTTCAATACCGTTTTCATCTCTGTAAGTCCACTGGTTCAGTTCCTACGGGTAGCATTTCGTGTTAGCTCAGCATAATGGTTTGAAGTCAACAGGAGCCACTAACCATTAGACATTTTAGTAGAGGTTAGATGGTAGGGACTGTATAGGTATGTGTGGTATGTGTTCAGTGGTTCCTACCATCTAATTTCTCCTAAAATGACTCGTTTTTGAAAAAAAAAAAAATTCAAGACATGTATTTCAAATGCATGATACACTGTGTAAATAAGACAGCTTCGGAGACAGCTTCGGAGTTGCTGTATGTATGTAGGCCCATGAGCCAAATCCGTTCCCTTGCAAGTTTTGATCCGGCCGCATATCAATTTAAGTTCTTGATCAATTTTGGCCCGCCTATTGCAGCTGTCTGCATGAAAGAGTTCTCCTTGCCTTCGTTGATTGGTTCAGGTCAGGGTTAGCCAGAAACAGAAACAGAGTTGTCATATTCAGGCCTGTGGAACAGGTTGTTGTGAGTTGGTGATATGCTAGCCTGCTTGTATTCAGAATGCATACAATGCATACATAAATGCTGTGATGGTTAAGCAACTTTTTTGTTGACTTTTTTAGGGATTTATGTGGACCAAATTGTATGTGGGAGGGCTAGAATGGACATGCAACAATATATTTTTTGATTAAATATAAGCATGCCAATAAATTATGTGTCTGGCCCTTGATGTGTTTCTCATAAAGTGTGGCCCTTACTGAAGTTGAGTTTGACACCCCTGCATTACACTATAAACCAGATCAATCAGTTGAAATCTCAGATACACAAAGATACGGAAAGATTAGATAGCACTACCAGGAAATAATGTCAAAATCTGAGAGAAACATAGTGTTAATGCTGTTGCTTCTGGAATTTTTGATGCCAACAAAATTCTCTATTTACGTGACACGAACAATTGTTAGCATAGAGTACCAAAGGCAATGATATACCAGAGTTATATGGATGACTTTGGTGTCAACGTTCTCATCTCATCACTTTAAAGGAATACTCCAATGTTTTGGGCAAAATACCATTTTCCTACTTACCCAGACCAAGACAAGATGTTCAATACCATTTTCATCTCTGCATGTCCACTGTACGGTTCCTATGGGTAGCATTTTGTGTTAGCTTAACATAAAGACGTCTACAAGAGTCATTAGCCTAGCCCAGCAAAGTGAAAAAATAAGCCTTACAGCAAGTCCGAGGCTGTCTTATGTATCATGTTTGTACACGTGTAATACACATCTTGAACAAAAAAAAAAAGCAGAGGTCATTTTAGGAGAAGTTAGATGGTTGGAACTACACAATACACATGATACATTTCGCAAATAAGACAGCTTCAGAGTTTGTTATTAGTAACACCTGTGTTTATCTGATATTTCATGTCACAGTGGATCCTACTGTGTCTATTGAGTCATTATTATAGACCAAAGAATGGACACATTTGTACTAGAGTTTAGGCATTCAGGATGTAGTCCCTTCTGTGTACATTTAGCATACAGAGTGGGTCTCATAGTTTTGGACACATTCTTGGTCTGATGCAAAGGCAAATTCTAAGATTTACTTTAGCTTTTCAGATTTAGATTCTACTTCTGCTCACTCTGTCTGACTGGATCGTGTGCGAGAGCACCGTGTTTTGACATGACCATTATCAATTCATTGCCCCTGCTGCATTCTGCCATTCTGCAGTGACTAGAATAATAAAATAAGCACCGCTCAGAAGCACACTGCCTAGTCTGTCTCATAAAGGGATAATATAAACCATCTGGCAATCGTTTTCATGTTGACGATGAAGAAAGACACTTTTCCTTTCGCACGAGTCATTAGCTCCTGGTCAGATTACTGAGCTCTGACAATAATGCCTTCACAAACAATAGTGAATTAGGACAGAACCCAGAAAACGGTGAATGAACTGAAGATCTATGTCTCATTTGTTGAATTATCATAATATATACGCAGTATAATTAAAGCGGCATCTTTAATTTGGCGCTGCTTCTTGGAATGTCAAACTAATTATCCTCATTTTGTGTCTTGTTAAACCATGCTGTCGGTCCTATTATTGCTTAGAATAGCTCATTTTTTATGCAACTATATTAAAACCTAATGTCCTCTGAGAACTTTTATCCAATTATTGCATAAAACACATAATTCTGCTTGATAAGTAGTGAATATAAGAAAAACCTGATGTCCGAGGCCTATCTTTGAAACAATATATTAAAGGTTCAGAAAGTGTAGCCCAAAAGTATCCATTCATTGGCGTTTGTGATAGCAAGTGTTCAAGCAATACTCCAACATTTTGGGCAAAATGCCCTTTTTCCGACTTACCCAGACTGAGACAAGATATTCAATACCATTTTCACCTCTGTCTGTCCACTGATTCAGTTCTGATGGGTAGCATTTTGCTAGCTTAGCCAAAGACTTGAAGTCTACAGGAGTCATTAGCCTAGTTCCATCAAAGTGATAAAAATAAGCCTTAGAGCAATTCCGAAGCTGTCTTATTTACGCAACATATTGTGTATTTGAAATACATGTCTTGGAATTTTTTAAAAAATGAGTCATTTTAGTTTTTTTTTTAGTTAGATGGTAGAACTATAGATGGTAGGATCTATAACTGCTGAACATATGTTCACATGTGTTTATCAGTCATAGTATTCACCAACTTCTCCTAAAACTCTTGTTTAATAACAAATTTCCAATGACACATCAAATGACACATTGACATGACACATTGTGTAAATAAAACAGCCTTTTCACTTTCATGGCGCTACGCTTATGACTCCTATAGACTTCAAGTCTTTATGCTAAGCTAACATGAAATCTAACAATAGGAACTGAACCAGTGGACGTACAGAGGTGAAAATGGTATCAAACATCTTGTCTCAGTCTAGGTAAAGGGTACTCCAAAATGTTGGAGTATTATTTCAAAGAAATACATAACTTGTGCACTAATACGAGCTATTTTCTTTACACTTTATCAATGTGCAGCATCCTGATTTGCCAAATATGTCAGAAACCACAAAAAGAGACTGAAAAGTCCAATCACGTGAATAAATAGGATTAAAATGTTCACTTCTCCTGGAGCATCATTGGAGCGATGATGACCTTTCTAAACAGCAAATGTCACATGAAAAACCCCACAGATTTAGCGTGAACCAATTTCCCCACATAAACAGATAAATCTCTTGGTGGACAGTCTACATGCTGACAGCTAAACACACAAGTTGCCTCAGTGCCTTTGACAGCGTGCGAGGACAAGATCAGGAATAAAAATGCACAGACAGCATTTCTATCCTGGAACACACATCAGATAGACCCACATTTCATAAAGTATAGGCAATATCTTTCACAGTTATTGAAAACAACATAAAATCTTATTATATTGAAGTTTGTTGGCGTGAATGCAGTTCATTCACTGACCCAAAAGAAAAAAGTGCCTCCCGGTCACACCTCGTACTTTACTTACTATCCTGAAGGTATAGTTCATTTCATGGTGCATTCTTATAATCAGAGTTTAATGTCTCCAGCTGGTGTCGGTGGTATGTATTATGTAAAGCCTAGGTGATGCTTGCCCTGTGGACACCTTTTTGTTGAGTCTGAGAAGTCGAGGCCACAGCAACACCCACAGTGGTTCTGTTTTTACTTCAGCTGCTAGTGTAGTTGTTTTTAACGCCAAACACATGGTTTCTCCAACATATGAGGTCACTGCTCTTGTTTTTCCTGGATGACGGCCTACTGTACTGTATGTGGGCTGACCTGGAGGAACCTGAGCACAGCGTGCCTGCAAAAGAAAGGCCTGTTTTTAGTCATTTTTCACACCTGGTGACTGCCGACGCTCACTTTTTTATCTCACCCACTAATGCTTGTCTTCTCGACTCCCCTGAGGCTCAGAAATAAACGGGGAAGTGAGAAACCTCATTAAAAAAAAATCGCTCGACTTCATATTAAGTGGCTGCACTGTGTGAGGGAAAACATGACAGTGCGAGTGAAAGCACGCTGGCTTGCCGAATAAGGAGCCAAATCATTTGTTTCTACTGCTGTAAAAATGAATGAATGGTATCAGCCAGAACTGATACCAATTTTTGACCCTTGAGAGGTAAAACTGGTGAATATACAGTCTACAGATGACCCAAAAAGAAAACTTCTTTGGTGAACAAAACATACTCTTGCCCCCTGTATGTTGCCACAATACCAAAAGTGATCATTACCTCACTAAAAATACAGCTTTGGCATCCCATCACCGGAATCCTCAGCAGTGGCCTGATCAATCATTTGCTGTTTACATTTCAGAAACCTGAGAGCTAATGGAGGCAGATAAGCAATTAAGGGAGAAGTTGTATAATAAATGTCACAATAAAGCTTTAAAATCATTTCTCAAAACCACGCAAACCATGTGTGTTTCCCTGCGGGAGAGACTTCAGCTGATCCATTGATGGAATAATTAAGCCGACTCCCAGTAAAAGCCTCTTCGCTCAGTTTGTGCTTTGCGGTAAGTGGATGCCTCATGCAATTATCTTCAAAGTTTATTCATTTGTTTCCATGTCACAAAACCTCTAACTTGCAGCCTCCTCTTGTGTAGGTTTGAGTAGGTGGTTTCAAAGAAATCCCAGTTTTCAGCAGAAGCTACTGTGCTTGGCTTGTTTTTCCTCAGTAAAGTTGCAAGTTTTGACAGTGGACCCATGGGAAGCATGCCAATTTCTCTCAAATTCAACAAAATGCAAAAAAAGGAACCTTTGTGAAGAACCAGGTTTTGACAGTTGTTCTGACAGTTGCCATCTGGACAGCACTCTTAGTTCCATCTCGGCTTCTCTGTCTCCGTTTCTGTGTGTTAGTCATCAGCCACGCTGCATATACTTTTTAGGTTATACCTGTAAATGTGAAGAGGGCACCATGGAGAGATACTTCTGTTGGCTTTCATGGGTGATTTGGGCTTGTTAGCTGAGAGCTAGCACAGAAATGACAAGTGATGTCCACAACTGACCATCTTTTCTGTACGAATTGAAAATTAACATGTGATATGGTGATTATATATTCATGTTTGCTGTTTAACTTTGCCAGACATATTTGACATCAGCATGAGGTCTTATGACATCATCAAAAGTCAATTATATTAATTTGAAGTTTGTTGCAAGATGATGATTTATGTTCAAAAGAAAAACAAAAAAAAAAAAGACAAATTAAAACATGAGACAGGCTAATGACTCCTGTAGACCTCAAGTCTTTATGCTAAGCTAACACAAAATGCTACCCACAGGAACCATACAGTGGACGTACAGAGGTGAAAATGGTATCGAACATCTTATTTCAGTCTGGCTAAGTTGGAAAAAGGCTATTTTGCCCTATTCCTTTAACATCAATACACCATGGCCACATAAATTTTGATACATCAGTATAATAACTGTAAGCGGATGAGACCACTGCCAAAAAGATTGGCAGCCTCTATCAATATGTACATCTTAGTTTATGTGTGTCAGCATTTTGGATTTGGCGGGAAATCTGCTAGATTGCTTTATGACACAAAACATGAAGAGAGCGCTGTTCCTCTGATGCAAACAGAGCTAAAGCTTTCAGAATTTCTGGTAACAGTGGACGATAGAAAATGAGATGAGGCGAGTAGCTGTTTTGACTGTGGTCTAATTTTTCATCCTACCATATTAATTTGACAATATGGTTTTGTTTACAATGATATATGAATTGCCTTTAAATAGACAAACAGATTGGAGCATCAAGAAAATGTTCATACACAAGATGTCTGGATAACAATGTAACATTAATTTAAATAGTAAAACGCTGACCAAAGCAAATAAACACAATTTGTATGGTGTGATGTCACAATACTACATGTAGAGCTTATTGACCTACAGCTGACTGTTATGTTTCCAATTTAATTCCCATGTACGCATTTCTAATGTGATGATGATTTAAATTGTTATTGATTTGACTACATGGTTGTGATTTCATTTGGAGCTCCTTTATATAACTCACGTGGAGAGATATCTTGGGAACATGAGCTCACAGATTGAATCATTTTGCTTGAATATTGCTTACACTGCTATAGGAAGCAACAAGATGTGGCAACACACAGGATGATGCTGAGCTCTGGTTATCCCTTTGTCAGCACTGGGATATCTATCACAGACAGGCTTTGCATTGCAAGATGCCGGCAGGGCTGCACTCAAAATACCAAGCCTGAGCTACAGCATGCACTCTCAAATCACTCCTACAGAATATACAGGCCTAATGCAGTATGGGGTTTAATTAATTGTATAGCCAGGGCAATATCCACAAATACCACTATGCACTGCATGAAATCTAAATGAATGTGATACATTGTTATTGTTATACATATTTGGAACGCCTGGTTTTCCCTGCTTGAGTGGTTTTGGCAATAACATCTTTAGACAGTGGCGAGATTCCAACCTCAGGGCTCGAAATGTTCACTTTTCAGTAATTGGACTTCCCACACTGCAGCTTAACAGCCTCAAGGTGAAAGCAGAGGGAGAAGAGACTATAAA
>OMLF01006238.1:16542-33705 GCA_900302615.1 Holocentrus rufus | reverse complement strand
GGAGGCTTTCATTTTGTCGCACATCCTTAGTCTACTTTTGCCAGAATCTGTTCAAAACTTTCCCGACTGAGGGCTTTTTATGTAAATCTTGTGGCACAAAAAAAGGAAAGAGGAAAAAAAGGAAAAGAAAACAGTGGAGCCATGGTTACAAGCCCAATCCTGACCAAAAAAAAAACAGAAAACCACACACTTCAAACAGTATCATTTAAGTCTCCAAATAAGAAAATAGAAGGGGGGAATCTATTGTTGCCTTGACAAACTGGAGGGAGGGACTTTAGGAGCTTGTTAATAAACAACAGAGAACCCTTTTACCCTGAGTAAAAATGTCTTCAGTCTGCATCAAAGTACAGCGCAACTGTTTTCTTTCAGTCACATGTTTGAAGAGTTTGAGAGACAAGCAGGCAAGTTTGTGTCATGTGCTTTTACAGTTTTCTTAAGTTGTGCTTTTTGGCTCTCTGATATCCCAAAGCCAAATCTATCTCAGCGGGTGAGTGTGAAATAAATTGTTATCTCTAAGAACAGCCTCTTGATGATAAAGAAAGCAAACCAGAGAATGTGAGACAACAAGACGAGTGTGTCTGGCTCATCCATCCAGCACTTCAGGCAAGAAACACCCCGCTCTTGATAAAGTTAGTCAACAACTGTGTGCGTGTGTGTGTGTGTGTGTGTGCGTGTGCTACTGTAGATGTGAACGTGTCACAAGTTGCTTTTACTTTCACAAACATATTTATCCGACTTGGAGGAATTTCATTTGGGCTATTTTTAAAATGTGATTTGTACAGTATGCCGTAATTCCAGGAATAGATATATTTAGGGCAAATAACGAGCAGCACATCACAGCAGGACCGCTCCAGTGTAGGCTTACTTTATCACTTCTTTTAGCAGCCAATATTTAGCGTTTTGCTCCAAAACACAAACATGGCTCAGTGCTTGGCCTCTCCATTTGGTCTCATTATAAAGGTCTGACCTTCCAACACATAGAGAACAATAAACACTTAACATTAACAGTGAAGAAGCAATGGAAATGGCAGCATACCAAACTTGAAAATAGGACAAAGCTAATACCATCTTTTTCTTTTTTTTCTTTTCTTTTCTTTTCTTTTTTTTAAACTTCTTGGCAAGAATATTAATGTGAATTTAACACTGAGCTGTTGTCTTGGCATCCAATATTGGCCGACTGCCATAAACTTGGCATAATGCTGTCATTCCTCTTATCAGAAACAATCAAGAACATAGCTATCACTTCAGCAATAATATGATGTTAACTACTTGGCAGCCGGTAATGTCCTCGTACCATCATCAGGAATAAATTGTTTGTCTTGACTGAAAAAAAAAACAAGAAAGAAACAAAAACAAAACAAAACATCCGGCTAATGGTTCCACCATGCACCTTCAAAAAGGCTGCTCCTCTTTCAGCTCTTAGTGTGTCACCAGAGCGGAGCTGAGTCACCGACTGTCACTTCCAGCTGGAGTCTGTAGGCTCTCCAGACATGAAATCAATACACAACATTTTCCTTCTGATGGACAGATACTGGGGACAGACAGATTCCCCCAACCCAAGACTGCACTTGATTGAGCCCCACTTAGATTGCTAATGTGACTGATGGACTGACATAGCCGGCTCTCCAGGAAGTGACTGTGTGATCTATTGTGACAATCTCTCTGACAGCAAGGAGGCATTGTACTGTTGTTTCCAACTGGCAACTGTCTGCATAGCTTCCTGCTCACTGGTCTCCGTCATGCTACGGTAGATAATTTGGAGGAACATCAGAAGGTCGTCCCTAAGCAAATGATCTACTTAGCATTGTATTCATATTTTGTAACCGTTACCCGTGTTCCTGTGCTGATAACTGTAGAATACTTGCGGGGGGAAAAAAACAGGTCGAACAAGTTTCCACAGTTTTTTGCATAATTGGGAATGTGTCCAACAAAGTGTGGCGCGGGCGTTGATGAAAGAACTGCGCACAACAGCTTGTAACAATACAGGTATTGAGCCACACGGAAGCACAAATTATTGCATAGTGAATTCAGTTGTTGGAGGCAGCAGTTGGTAAACTATAGGCATCTGGTAATGTGGGATGGGGCCACGGGCATGTCTGTTGCATGCTGGCAGACCCGTGAACATACGCGTCTCAACTTTCCAGGGTTTTCAAACATGATAAATGCAACAATGTGTCAGGGGTTTTGTGGATTTATTCATTGGAGGATTGCGTTGTGCGCTAGTTGCGCGCACGAATGTGCATTGACTAATACAGTAAGACAGGAAAGTGGCTGCAAAACTGATTGTGATTATGATGTATTCTACCCTCGATACACCAATATTATCTCCTAACACACTCCGCAGCAGCTATTTGGACGGGATGCTTCCATGCACGCTAAATGTTGTCTGTGAATTTTACACAGAGGAAACGCTCGCATCTTTGAAAGGAGCTTTTTTTCCTCAGGATGTGCTGGATAATATCACGTCTCACAGCTATTTTTTCTCTTCAAAGATGAAACATAGGCTTGACCATTACTCATACTTGATCAAATCAAGAGCAGTTCAATTTTAATTTCATAATCCCTGAGTGAAAAAGGCTGCATGTTTGCTCCGGGCTGAAATTGTTAGTAAAGTGTCAGTTACTTTGGCTTCGAAAAAGGGATTGATCTTAATATAGTTGGTGCCAGAAATACAGATGTCAAATAACACTGAATCTAACTGTATACATGAGCTCATCCACTCACACACACACACACACACCCTCTGGCTCCCTCAAAGTCTACATAATTATTGCAAGGTTGCCAATCTTTAATTTAAAACATACATAAAACATATGTATAGTCATATGTAGTCTGTATGGCCTACAAAGGATGTGCTATCAATACATAAATTACAACATGCTCGGAAATGATGTTAGAAACACTGTGCAGCTGTTTCAAGGTCTCTCAGTTGAATTTTTGAAGAGTTAGCCCAAATACAACAATTGGAACAGGAACAAAAAGCTCTCTGTACTGATTTATTAAAGATTAGAGTAAAGCAAGTACACTAATGATTTCAGAATTGTCACAAAAACACAGTTTTATGGTTGAGTCCAGTAGGCTTGTTTTCAGACGTGCAAATTAAATTGGAGCTACTTTGTATTCATGTATGCATGTGAATCTTATTGTTCCTGGTTTGCTGCTTACTTTCCTGTGTTCTTTTTTTTTGGTACTGATGTTGACTCCAAGGTCTGCTGTATTTTTTTTTTTTTTTTTTCTTCCTTGGGGCCATCTCACAGCTCATGGGGCCGAACCTTTCAGCTGGCTCTTAGACTTTAATTACAGTGCATACCATCAATTCCTATGAAGGAAAGCAACCCAGATGGCAACAGTGGTCCTTGTGCGAGCTACTGTCTGTAGCAGCAATCCTCCATCAGCAAATGCCGGTAGTGTGGACACATTTTACTTATTTGGTCATCAGTGTCCTGGCAGAGGCATCTGGCCGGCCGCCTTCCTTCCACCCCGTAGCCACACTTCTGCCACTCCTCCTCTGTCACCCTCATGCTGTTAGTCAGCCATCCTCTTCAGTGTGAGGAAGTGCAGATGGAAATAAAAACTGGTCCACATTATTTCATCATGCACACTGCCTCATTTTGCATTTTACTGACTGTGTGTATATTTATTCACCAAGGTGCATAAAGAAATATAGGTGGGTGTTTCAGACGCTGGATTTTTTATTTTACATGGCTGAAATGTGGCAGTAAAAATGAAAAGTTTGGCAGCAATTCTGAGAAATCTCCACTAGGGCTGGACAAACTCAAATGCCACAATATCTTCAACCAAATACCTACATGTCAATATTGTGACAGTATTAAAGGGATGACTACTGGTGCTTTCATAAGATATTAACACTCAAGTAATTGTTTTGCAAACAATTATTAGTATGTGAATATGATGATATGATAAAGGCAGGCAGGTAGAGGCAAATAATAGAACAGCTAGAACAAGCTCTAATAAGAAAATGTCACCTCTATATTATCATGCACAATAAACACATAGTATGATATTCCAATATCCAAAATTCCAGATGACATCTAATTTCATATCATGATATTGATATGATATCAATATATCAGCCAACCCTAATTTCCATTCTCTGTTCGAGCTCAACACAGAGTTGAGCATATGCTAACAATGTTGAGGAAGTTGCTCTCAAATTGTACTCATTACTTATTACTCCTTAATAAAGGCAGTGTGATTACATTACATTACTTCTATCAGTACATAGTAACTTGCTCTATCACATTACTTTGATATTATTTTAACTAATGGCGAGTTATGCTGACAAGTCCAACAAGTCTCTGAAAAACTCAAGTACATACAACAATTTAATTGGGACTCAGGTAGTCTAATGCCTCCAAGCTAAATTATTTTGAGGACTGCTTATTGATTAAATTATATATTGACCATAAGTTACGCCAAAACATCTTGCACTCAGCGCTCCAACAACATGAACAAGCTGCGATGCTCAGAAGTAATTAATGAAAAACAATCTCATTGTCGTCTACCTGAAGGATGAATCACTGTGACATCTTCTAATCCTGCCAGTCACTAGTGCTGAAGTATCAGCTGTATCTCATCAATAGAAGCTTTCTGAAAGGCTTTAGACAAGTGTTGACAAGTGTTGTCATAACTTACAACAGTAACTGTAATAATATTACTCCATTTTAAACAGTAACTCGTTACACTACTCTGTTAATCAGGTAAGTAACAATTTACAATAATGACGATAACGATATGAGAACAATATTAACAGAACTTACTTAACTTAACATACTCAACTTATATAACTTGTTATCCAAAACACGGTATGCTATGTTGAATCAAAATGCAGACACTGAAACCTCCAACATGGATTCGAGATTAATTGGATCGTACTTAATCATTCAACACATTTAAAGGGATGGTAAACCCAGTTAAAAACATGGATTTTCTTATTTAGTATTACTCTTGAGTACTATCCTCCCCATCCACCAAGATTTGAGAGTTCCTTAAAGTCAATAACTGTAATAAAATGGAGTTTTAGGAGCTGCATTTTGTACTTTAATACATTCCATCAGGGCTGGGTGGGCTTTAGTTCCCTTGTAGGGTAATAATATTGTCTGGACTCTGGCAAGACCAAACAACTGTCCAGCAAAGTGAAAATATCCTGCTTGTTGGAGCTGAAATACCTGTGGGTCTTACGCTGCAATAACATGTTAGCAAATGTTTTCCTAGCTAACATTGCTGTAAAGCTCACTTGCTCATAACGTACACTTTGGAGGTTTGTAGTAATATAGTTGATATGAGAAAGTCCATGACTGATGCCATCACAAGCTAAAGCGCCATGTTACATTAAAGTGCTTTGTTAGCCCTCACCTCTTCTTATATAATGCCAGATTGGAAATAATTCTTGACAAACCGTGCTAACAAGCTAACAGTTACTGTTATTTTTTTGTTGAGTCTAGTGGAGGATAACAGGTGCAGTTGAAGAGTCAATCAAACAGGCCGGATGGAGTAAAAAGTGAGGTGTGTCCTGATTGGATCGCTCACTCTTGTGTGTAAAAGTAACTTGTAATCCCCAGCAAAACTGATTGTTTGACTGATAGGCCTCTCTTTGCATAGAAAGGACTTCAGATTCTCTCACTTTCACGATGTTTCTACACCTAATGATGGCAATAAAATCATTGTAATGAAAAATGCTATATTTTAGTTTACCATTCCTTTAAGCTGTTGATCTGCATCACCCAAGTGGCTTCACCCTCTCTGGACGGTGCAGAAATCTTGAAAACTGGGCTTGAGTAATAATTGAAGGTGCTGGTTCCCCGTGAAGCCCTCTGCCTGTCAAGCCACACTTCCTGAACCCTGCTTTGCTCCCACTTAGCCCTCCTGCTCTCCTCACACCGCTTCTGTGTTTATCTCTTTTAGGTGCACGATCACACACACATACTGTGGTATCAGCGGGTTGACTCCTTTCCAGTGAGATTAGGACTCCTGAAATGTTCATAGTGCGCAGTTCAACATCTTGTCTGGTGGTGAGAATGGGAGCAGAATCTATCCAATTACCCTTGGGGATCATACCAAATGCAAAGAGGCTTCTACAAACATGTATATATTTTGCATTCCCATGCATAGATGGATGGATCCTGAGGATGGAGGAAAATTGATAGTAGTTTATATTTCATGTGTCTGGTTCTCCAAAGAATACTTTATTAAAATAGGGATGACTAACAAAGTGAACTGAATGTTCTTTCTTGACAGGTGAGAGAATTGATCCTCTGTTAATTGTAAGGACAACTTGTGCATTGTAAAGAGCTGGATCGAACTGCTAGGCTTACCTATGTGGTATGCATTATCATAATCTTCCCTTAAATCATTGTTGTTGAAGGTTGCTTTCTGACAACGTCCACCGCAGTGTTCTCTAAAAGTTGTGTTTTCTTGTGTCTAAATGCAGTCTGCTTCCTCTCTCAAGCCTTAAGCTAAGGAGCATGAAGTCTCAAGAGTGCAAAAGAGATGTCTGCACACATTGTCTTTGCAGTGCCATGTCTTTGGCACAGGGGCATCCACAGTTTACAAGGCTTGCCTTCAATTTTGCTCATCAAACAATGGTTGTGTACACAGCCCATTCAAGGCGGGAAAATGCAACACAACGTGACAAGAACATCAAGCATTCGGCCATCTGGGGAGGAAGAGTGCCAAATAATGACTCCTTAGTGATTATGGGAGGGCCATTCTTTTTCTCCCTGTCACACCCCAAAAGAAAAAAAAAGAAAGAAAAAAGAAACAGCGGATGAAAGAGAAAAATATCTGTGAGCACTGGGCTTGCCATACATGTGTGTGTTCCAGTGACATTGGTCAATTTCTCCTTTCCTGCATGACAAAGGAAACAGTGGCATGAAATTTTTAACAGGGAGAGGCAAAGAGCTGCCAATTCAAAGGCGTCGATTGATTTCGAAGGCCCGCTCCCACTCTTAAGTCACTTCCATGCCATTTATTTTCCACCTGCTTTTGTTGCCACCGCGCCTAGGCTAGTTCCTGACCTCACAAAGGCGCGTCATTAAGATTGAAATCTTCACCACATAAAATTTTATTTGAAATCAATTCAGTGACCTTCACCATGCAAAGGCAAACGCATCTTCAAGCCCATCCAGATTTGAGGCACTGCATTAAACAAGTGTTGCATGGCTGTATTAATCAGTCCTCTGTGAGCAATTTTAAACAGATTAAAACTTTGTCATGTTTTTTTTTTCATTCTCAGGACAAGTAGCCTTTGTAAGACAGTCCTGATTAAAGTATTTAGTATGTAGCACTGTTTAAAATCAGTCTAAATTTCTCACTTTCACTTTCCTAGTAATTGTACGTTCTATGAAATGAATGAACTCACAAATATACAAGGATAAAAACTATATTCAAATGAATATACAGTATACAGCCAAGCACAGCACTCTCTCCTGACAGTGTTGCCCAAGGCACTGTTTCACAGTAGACAGATGGAAGGAAACATCACCACAGCATGTACAATCGCCTTCATCAAACAACACACAAAGGCTGCTTTAACAGTCAGTTACTTCTTTGGAAAGAGAAAGTTTTTTTTTTTCCCCATGAAAGCAGCACTGATTTGGTTTAGGTTCTGTGCATCCACCACCAAAAAGAAACGCCACCGAAATGATATCTGTTGATGTGTGTTTGTGCATTTGTGAAATTCTGTGTTTATTTTGAGGGGAAAGTGACAGATGAAAAAAAAAAAAAGTGAATATGGTGAGGAATTTGTTATGCCTGTGCACTACAAATTGATCTTGCACTGTGCGGTTACTCAAAGGAGATGCTGCACGGAGTGATGTACGTGCAACAGGAGCAGAGCTGCAGCACGTTGCTGTCATTTCTTAATCAAGTGCGAGGCAAAGAGCGAACAATGGAGCGCATTCACAGTAAGATATTCTGGCATTAACTGTCAATTTTCCAGCTGTGGCGTGTCACACATGCAGCATCTTTTACTTCACACTAACCCCACATGAAAGACATGCCTTAGCACGTAGCCTCTATTTTGTCACTGTTTTACATAAGCATTATATATAGGAGCAAGTGTATTTGCTGTGGTGACATTCACACAGTCACACAAGACTGAGGATGCTAAAAAAACAGAAAAATAAATTATTTATTTATGTATTTATTTTCAACCATGATCTCACATAACTGAAGTTTGGACCTTCCTAATTCAAAGCTTAGGCTGAAGAGGCCGATGAGCCACTGTTAACAACAAGACACAATTACATTATGATATGAGTAGTCGTGCTTGTTAGTTACAATTAGCTGTCTAGCATCTGTCAAGTTCAAAGATGCAACAACACAACCACGGAAAAGCCAAGGAGACCTGTTGAATGCTTATGTATACAATCAATTGTTTTATACAGGACACCAACACGCATTTTAATCAGCCCTCTTGTAACAATGGCTTGTACCTCATAAGCACACTAATTTGCCTGTGGAACATTAGGTGGAGACATGTCAGCTCTGACAATAATAGTTGTTCACAGTGCTTGGCATACTCTAATTGGTGCGTTATAAATACACGTCACTCAATGTAAGACCCTTCATTAGCCCCTTAGTTCTGTGACTTGTGATAAATTCAGCCTCATCCTGGTTTGGCCATGTTTCAGCTTCTTCTGACAGGGTATTATTGACAATGGGCCTCTCAGCAATTGAATTTCACAATCACATGTCGGCTTGAAGCTATGTAGATCGATAGATAGATGGATAGATAGATAGATAGAAGGGTATTATATTTTTGGCTGGACTGGGCTTCAGTTCCCAAAAAAACTGAAACAGTGTAATCAATTACATTATAGTTGACTGAAAATACGTTTACCTTAATTATCTGAATTGACAAAGCCCCTGCAATGACGTTTATTGAAGGGAAAAAACAAAAAACATAGCCCACTATAATAATGTGGTCCATGTACCTTGTTTGCTCTCAAGGATACTTGAGAGAAGGTCCATCAGTGCAAAACAACAAAACCTTAAAACATTTGATTCACTGCTGCCAAGGTACGAAAAAGCCCACTTAATGTTCAGTTCAAGTGTCTTCTCTGTTTTGTTTTCCTTTTTCCTTTAAATCGAATCAGCACAAGGATGGGTGTGCATTCCAATCCTGCTTTAACCAAGTCGACATGCACATGTTGTGTATACCAAAGTAATTAAATTCTATTTCTCAAGTGATGCTTCTTGGCACCTTGAAAAAATTCTGTCTGTGTACGTAAGATTAAGGGTGCCAAATCCGAACAGCTTCTGGAAACTAAAAGAGGGTATATGCAGTTTTCCTTCACTCATGGGCTGACCTGCCCGTGTTTTGTGCATAACCGATGCAACAGATGCCCGAGCAGCCCGGCATATTGCAGAAAACTCACCAGAATCCGAGTCTGGTAAGAATGACCCTCTGATTTCTTGTGATGTGTCCCTTGTGTTGTTTATGTGTAGCCATTTTGCCTCAGAAATGTGACAAGCAGTGATGGCATTGCCTGAAGGCTTTTTCCTTGTCGGCATCCGATGCCCTGGATCAAACTAAAATCATGCATGTTGCATCGCCCCTACTGTACAGAAAGGTCAACTATTGCATCTTTCAGTGTCCTTTTCTTTCTGTCTCTGAGACTATCTCCATTTCTCTGAAATCCCATCTCTGCTGCCAATACGGTAACAGCAAATATTGGATTGTCCTCTCTCTGTCCACTCCATCTTTCTCAAATCTTTTTCTTTCTCCAGAGATCCTTGAGAAAGTGGGAAAAGAAAGAAATAGGGAGAAAGAAACAGGGAGGCAATAGAGACAGTTTCAACTCATTGTGGTAATCTCTGTGGTTCTTGAAAGTTGCCATGGATACAACGCAGCCCTGTATGGATAACAAAAAAAAAAAAAAAAAAAGGTTTTGTCAAGATATCTCCAACTCTTCATCAATGTCTGCTGTGTTTCTACAGAATATTCTTTGGATCTATTTGTACTGCTCAGGTTCTGACTGACATGCTGCGGGGAAGTTCTTGTTTTGCCACAGGAAAGGTTGGCTGCAACAAAAAAAAACAACAAAAAAAGCCAACAGAATTAACAATTTACTCTCAAGTGTTCGAACGTACCAAAAAGAAAAAAAAAAAAAAGGAAAAAAAATCCATGGCAACGTTCGACCGTGTGATGAACAAAGAGGAAAATCAGAGAGCAGCAACTGCACTGTGGTCGCATTGGACAAGTTGTGCTGTTTAAGCTGAAAGGATAATACAAAGTACAAAACCGCGGCCAATCCAGAATGGTCGGCGAAGAATCAATCCTTTCTCAAAACCCCTGAATGTTAATACATGGAGGCCTACCTTGCAATTTAACTCTGTAACCCCTTCCTTCACCGATCCCCTCGCCCAGCTGTGCCCGACTGATAAGGTATATTAGTGAGTGTGCTCTTTCTTCCAATTATTTCTTCCATATGTGTGAATAACAAGTCATGGATCCGGTGGGGAGGCCAACAGCATGCATGATTAAAAGCAGCGTCGAGGAAAAGGTCTATTTGATCATATCTGAGAGGGAAAAAAAAACAAAAGCCAGCCTTTCCTCTATTACATATCTCGTGTTGATTCTCTTAGCAGGGCACGGTTTTGATTTACCATCACCAGGAAATAGTGCTTGTGCCGCAGCCGTTTGTTTTCGCAGACTGAAGACTCAGACAAAAGGTAGTCAAGTGTTTTAACTTGTCAGCCGGGTTTTCATTTCAATGGGAGTGCTCGTAGCGCCGCATCAACTGCAAAGTCATCAAAGTCATTTAAGGGAAAGAGAAGCATGAACTCCTCCTTTGGCTTGATTTCATGTATTTCGCTGCAGTGTGAACGTAGCTAAGGGTTCTTACAGCCGTAGATAATCAGTGGAGGGTGAAACAGAAATTTGGCCGCCCCTGGCAGACTTATAGTGGGGTCTGACCCCAGGTACAGATAAATTATACATGTAACGCACACTCATAGCTTTGTGTTATATTGTTGAATTATAACAATCCGGGTGATGGAGCCCGCCAAGTTTGACCCAGTGCATATATCAGGTTTATGGACAATTCATCCAACTTATTAGAAATGCAAAAGTTGCCTCTCCAAAAGTTCATTTTTAGAGTAGCAAAATAGCCATCTGCATTATGCATGAGGATTTTTGTGCCTTTTAATATTGCTTTAAGGCGCCCAGATTTGCATTCTTTAAACAAGCCTTGAAGAAATCCTTCAGTGACAAACAGTATAATTAAGAAAACACACAGCATAATTAGGAAAACATAGATCAATCCCTTTTAGCTCTCTCAAAGATGGCCCCGTGACCTTACAGCAGCCGTTTGCAGACTGCGAAATACTATTTGTACTAAACAGCAGAGATCATCTGGCCTTCTCTCCGCCCCCCAAATCTTCTGGGATGAGAAATGTGACATGAAATAATGCGGGAAAAGGATGGAAAAAACAGCGCTGGTGTACAGGTGAAGACCTCGGTTTGGGAAACCTTGCCAGGGGCGAAATCCGAAGTTATAGCAATTTGTTGCGTGGGGTAATGTCAAAGGGACAAGGGTGATCAGCTGTAACATGCTGGTAGTGGCAGCAATGGTGATGATGGTGACCTTTTTATGACCAATGACCCTTCCTAACCCCCATAAAAGCGCCAGTTAGAATGTACTCAGGCTATTTAGAGCCTGAGCACCCATTCACTTTGCAGCGGTGAATGGTCCTGGAGGAAGCTGATAGCTTGATGAGGGGTGATCAATGAGCTTTGAGCCAATCAATTTGTGGGACTGATGCTTGTCTGACTGTTTGCTTGACCACATTTGTTTTTTGTTTCACTTAAATAGATTTTATGGTCCAAAATACAGCTTGTTATACAGTGTTTCAACACTTTGAAAATGGTGACACCCCCCTCCTCCCCATTCTCCATTCCGCGCGCGCACACACTCAGCACCACCACACAATGCTAAATAATCAGCTTGTGTCCTCTAAGGCTCACAAATTGATACATTTACATAATCAACAATGACGCCAAATCCATTTACCTGGGTGTGAAGCACCTGAACGTGACATTTCAATCTTTTTTTTTTTTTTTTTGTCAACTTTTCTAACCGATTTCATTTTATTCCCCCACAAATTTCCAATGTTGCTTTTTCCCCCCATTCATTTAATTTTTTCAGATGCGCAGCAACATGAAGGGTAGCCCAAATGAAACTGAGGTGCGATGGCCACCGCAACAACGCACAACACTGTTTCTCTCAGAAGTTTGCACTGGCTTGCAGAACTGTGAACACACCCATTACCGGGCTAATTTCACTTCTCATTCGTGATAAGAGCTTTGCATGTTGACGCTCTTGGGGAATGTCTGCCGCTCCGAGAATAGAGTTTGAACCGTCTTATCATTAAACACAAGCGACGATGATAGGCTTCCACTGGAAATGAAAAAAAAAATAAAAAAAGAAGAAGAAGCAGAAACAAGGTTCATTATAAAAGTGAACAGTGCCCCCCTCATCCTTTCAGGCGGATTCTGGAGCAGAGGCATCAGTGGTCCACGCACAGCCGGCATCCAGCTACATCTCAATGCGAGCATTTCTCCAACGCAGTGCGGCTTTAAGAGGACCGGGGCTCTTAAATCTGCGGCTGGCTCCTCCTTCCGCGGTGATGTCAAGCGAAGGGAGAGAGAGGGAGAGAGGTGGGCAGTACTGGGGGACTGAGTTCATACAATACTACTGAGACGTCTACAGCTTAGCAGACAGATACGGTGAACCGCCTATCCCGGCTCCTGTAAGTGATGCTGCACTGAGGCACACTTTGATCCAACTCCACTGGGGGGGACGATGCGTTCTCTGCATCCCTCCTTTAAGAGTTTTCAGGGAGTGTGCACAACCTCGAATCAGTCCAAACAAATGGTGATAAAAGCAATTAGGCTGAAGTTTTCAGTTTTCCATCAGCGGTGCATTTTTGCGCTCTTGGATTGAAGTTTTTACGCGCGGGTCACGAAGCGGCAACGCGCACGTGTAAGTTTGGTGCCGGCGCGTTTTTCAGCATCGGCAGAATAAAGTAGGGGTGAATTTTGACGGCACATGTAGACTAGGGGGTACTTAGTTAATGTAAAACAAGCGTGGATCAATGCGTATCTCCGCCAGTGGGACTGCACTGTTGCGAACCCAAGATATCCGAAGAGGAATTACAGCGTCCCTTCCAAACAAAGTTGATCACTATCCATGATTTTTTTTCTCTTTCACGCAAGGATCTCAGTTTTTAGCAAATGGATAAGTTTTTGTAGTGGATAACATTTTTTTTTCTTCGTTTGCACTGCGTTTTGCCGCCGCTTCTGATGAGGATCCCTTTTCTCCCTTTCCCCTCTACTTCAGTTTAATTCATGGCACTTCTTTTTGTAAATCAGTGATGTCGCTACGTGACGGGACTTGCGATTGATTTATCATCCTATTCGAGCGGAAAAGGTAAGCACTGCTCTTAAGCTTGATGTTTTTTTCATGTTGAGATTAAAATTTGCCGTAGCCTAATTTAATTTAACCAATGAGTGGTTTCAGTGCTTATACATGCAGATCACTAGGCTGTATACCTCTTAAGCGCATTCAGAAATGTTGGAGAGCGCCCAATAGCCAAATTTATGTGGTCCGTATAAAATCAAATTGACATCCCAATACCGGTGACGACCTGCACTATATTTACAATCACTGAGAGCAACAGAAGCTGTGCGAAAATTAAATGATAGACCATGGAAGCACTTGGATAAATCAGTGTGTTGCGACAGAGGGGTCATTTTGATGCTCCGTGGGTTTTTTCCCAGAGCTGCTCCAAACATATCTACATGTAAACGTCAAGCCCCCACCACTGCGACTGCACTTGATGTAAATAGGAATTAAACATGGGGAATTTTCACGGTGCATCGCAGAGAATCAAAGCTGAGTTGACGCATTATGAATATGTTACCGGGCGGCTGGTCACGACTTGAGGCGTAATTCTGTCTTGCTCAACAGTGATCGCATAGATAGGCCTACTTTCTAAGAGCAGCCAACTGCCTGGACTTTTCGGCGCAGGGTGCTCAGCATCTCTTGGCCGCTGAGCCCGGTGCGTGGGTGCGCGGCGACGGTGCGCTCCTGGTCAAGCGGTTCAGCTGTCTCGGACCATAACGCTGGAGCTACCAGTCTGCTCACAGACGGACTCATGGAAACACAGTGAAAATTTCCATTTTCTCCAAAAATAATATTTATTACAATATAAATCCTCTCCGTATTAATCCCAGTAGGCCTGGAAATCTAAAACGCTACAGTTGGTTGTTCAGGTTTCTCATATGTTGTTCCAACCAAATATGCTATGTGTTTTAGATTTTCTCACTAGACTGTTTTTGAAAGACTCCCACAAGGGCTACAGCCGCTGAAGTCCACATTTGCCGGCGAATTAAATCAAAATTTCATGTGAACCTTACGATTGCGAGGAGCAGATATTATATTTTGGCTGCAGGCTAAGTAATTTATGTTAAAAGAAGAGTCGGTACGCTAAAAATAGAGCAGGATTCAATAAGGTATTTGTTAGATGTGAAAATCCTAATAGACCCATTCCATTTTGTATGTCAGCATTTCAAATCCAGGAGTACAGAAGTCTGTACAGAGTAGCCTACAATATCCTGACACAGTGTAGACTGTAAATTTATTGGAACTGATTATGCCATAGTATATTAGGCCTCTGGTAAATTTAAATACGCACTGAGTGTGTGTGATGAGCTTGTCAGTTATTAACTTGTGTGAAAATGATGTGTTCATAACTAACCTGTAGGCTCAGAGTATGTGTGTGTGTTCAGGTGTCAGATGCTGTCTTGTTGTCTTGTATTTTTTTCTATTGAATCTCAGAGAGTTTGTCCCATTTTTCACTTTGAACCTCCTGGTTGTTCCATTGAAACTCTTTGAAACTCCTTTCAATTTTTGTTTGCAGCCGTCAGACTGTCTGTGTATCCTCAGGTCCATTAAGAGCTTGTTCAACATCTGAGGCGTGCAGTTTTGCGTTCTCTCTTTAATTGTTTTCTGATATCCACCATGTTGTAAGAGCTGAATTGTCCTCCTCACATCCCGTAAAGGATAATATGTTGGATATGAATAGTCCAATTAAATTTGTCATTATGAATTGCTCCAGCTTTTTTTTTTGTAGATACTAATGGTGTCTACAACACAGTCTGATCTTGAAATATGGCAACTGTGAAATATGTGTCAAATGTTGACTAATATGTTGTCACTGTGCTTTTCTAACACCATTTGAAAAATATTAAGCTCTTGTTTACATTATTATCCTTAAAAGTATTTGTGCCAGACTGCAGTTTTAATTTGTTTGGCTCTTGGCACTTTTTTTTTTTTTTTAAATTAATTGCATTGTTTGTCTGACAAATCATTTACTTGTCCGTAATGTGGGACTTTGTTTTGTCACATATTCATGGGATGAATTTGGATTAAAAAAAAAACTGATGAAGTCGTCAGTTTTGCATCTTAGTAAACAGTGACATTCAAGATGACGTAAACGTGATAATAGATGATCACACCTAATATTTAGCATTAGGATTATATTTGCATGTATTGGCTGCCCTCTTGAGGCCCAAATCACAACATTTGGATTAATTGAGCAAAATGCTATTACAGGAAGTTGAGAAATATTAGCTAATGGCCATTTCATTTTTCTGAATACTAACTGAGGCTTTTCATGACACAAATCTAACTGAGCAGTAAGCATTTGAAAAGAGGTTATACCCAGTGTTATCTGTCAAATAACATTGCCAGACTTTCAGCAATAAACAAGATAGCTATGTTACCAACTGCATGTGGGAATTAATCTATTTATAATAAATAGTTTTTTGTATTGATAAGCCCATTTAAATTTCAAATCCTCCTGATATTTGAACTTGAACATACAGCTTTTATCGGCATTACCTCTATTCTTAACATTGTCAACATGTCCATTCATGTTGAACATCATTTTCTCTTCCTTTTCCACTTTCTCGCCCAGCTTAGGTGATATAGTCGTTCTTGAAGTTTCCCAAGAGAAAACAACTTTTGTTCCTCCTCAGTGTAAGGAGAAATGTTCTGGCTGTGTGGACTGAAAAAGAACTGACTGATCTTGACAGAAACCTTGTCTGTCAGACTGTCAGCGATCTTTAAAGCTGCTAAAAGAGAATGAGACCGGGACGATCAAAAGAATTACTCCTACCAATGCCCCCTTTTGAAAATCTCTTTGGATGCACCGGCAATAGTGATAGATACAATGGCGTTGAAAATCTGGTTTTGACAGTTAAAGGACTTCTAATGTCTCGGGTCCCAGCCTCAGTCTAACTGCTGTTGAAGTTTCGAGTTGAGGGTTTCTCTTTGTGGGGGTGGGGGGCACGTGTGTGTCCCCCTTCTCCCTGCCACCCTCAACGGATAAAAACACCGGGACGGCCTGTCCATCATGCTGTCGTGTAAAGTGATCCAGGGCCGGCCTGCTCCTCTCCACTATGTGTCTCCCAAGAGGGAGGCTCGAGTTTGCCTACTGGATTCAACCTGCTGTCTGGGGCTCAAAATAGCATTTCAGGAGACTAGTGAAATGTAAGCAAAGGAGACACTCTGACTGACACCTAAGATTTCTTTCTCCCTCCCTCTTGCTTTTTTCCCCCCTCCAGCATGATTCCTCCTCTCACCTATCCTATGCCTCATGAGTTTGTACAGAACTGTGACAAGTGAGACACCATGCAGATGCAAGCAGACCGTAGTTAAGAGTAGAGGACGGCACGTTAAACGAATTGAATGGGTAAATGAGGTTTGCCTTAATATGTTGACGGGCAACAAGTGCATCTCTCCTATCTAACGCTCTAATTTCAGCCTGATGTGGAAAGAGGAAGCTTTATCTCTGTTTGTAGTCATTTTTTTTTCAGTTCCCCAACATTACATTAGCGCTGCCACTTGTAACATTTCTATTCTCCCATTTGTACTCCTGCATGTATTTGAGGCAAAAAACATGCAAATATCCCTTCATCCTGTGGAACATTATTGTCATAAGGGGGAAAAAAAATAGATTATGTGTGTGTGTATTATTTAAAAGTGGTGCATATATATATATATATATATATATATATATATATATATATATATATATGCTGTGTGTGTGTGTATATATATATATCTACCT
>OMLF01006238.1:1442-14035 GCA_900302615.1 Holocentrus rufus | reverse complement strand
AAAAATACAAATAAAAAAAAAAAAAAAAAGTTGATTCTTATTTGAAGCTGGCCTTAAAAGCAAACTATTCCAATGCAACAATGAACTCAGCTGCTCCCATACCCTTCAATAAAAATATGAAATGGTTCATTACGGCGATAGAATGGATTGATGGAATACGTGAACTACTAACCTTTACGTGTCCGCTTGCTCAATGGATGTCATCAAAGGTTAATTGTGTAAAACTGCCGTTAATTTGCTCTCAAAGACATGGGAAGGATGTGGGCTCAGAACCAGTTAGGATGAAAAGGTCAACTTGAAAACTCTCCATGGGGGAAAATAGTACTAATTACAACAGAACTTGAATGCCATATAATTTTGTGCATTGACATTGCATGTTCTTGATTTCTCCTCTTTTTTTATCTCTCTCTCTCTCCTCTCTCTCTCTCTGCCTTCCTGTTATGACAGAATTGCTAGAAGTGAAGCTTCCACCCACTCTTGATTATGGACTTAGCAAGTCAGGCTCATGCGCTGGTGGTCTTACTCACCTGCCTGGTCTTGCTATGCTGGGCCCAGGAGAAGGACTACACGGTGAAGGAGGAGCAGCCGGAGAACGTCCGCATCGGGAACCTGCGCAAGGACCTGGACCTCAACCTGGACTCCAACATCAGGCTGTCCTCGCCCCTGCAGTTCAAGCCTGTGTACAAGACGGGCGACGTGCCTTTGGTGCGGGTGGAGGCCAGCACGGGGGAGATCTTCACCACCAACCACCGCATCGACCGGGAGAAGCTGTGCTCGGGGGTGTTCGCGGAGAAACGCTGCTACTACGAGATCGAGGTGGCCGTGCTGCCTGACGAGATCTTCCGCCTGGTCAAGATCCGCTTCCTGATCGAGGACGTCAACGACAACGCGCCCCTCTTCCAGTCCACGGTTATAAACATTTCCATCCCAGAGAACACAGCCATCAACACGCGGTACCCCGTGCCCTCAGCGTTTGACCCTGACGTGGGAATCAATGGGATCCAGCATTATGAACTGGTCAAGGTGAGGAGCACCCTTTGCTTTGTCTCTCTCACAACATGGATGGTTTGTGCAGTAAAACTGAACAGCAGGTTTGCAGTTGTCTGTTTGTATGATGGATGGGCTACATAGACTACATGAGTTCTACTGTAAGACCACCATAAAACAGTCAAGTCCTGCTGTTATTTCCTCAAAACAATCATGAAATCAGCAGTCTTTTCCATTTAACATGATGTGTATTTTCCCTACTTGAAAATCATTTCTTCCATCTGCGATAGTAAATATCCACATAGGAAGTTGGTCAACACTCCCTGCATTTATTGGCATTGGCTTGAAAATATGACCTGTTTTCTCATAAGCCAAAATACGTGTGTAGCCTACAATGTTTTATGCTAGCCATTAAGATTTCCATATGCTTTATTTCATTATGAGAGTAGGCCGTAAAGAAGGTGAAGTTTCGCCGTGTACAGTAAGTAATATCAGAGAACACTCAGTAGAAAGTGCAGACACAGCGTGTATGTCCAATTTCTTGCAACAGGTTAGATGTGGCGAACATAGTAGATTAAAGCCAGTGTGGAGGAATGTACTGTATTATGCTAATCGGTGTCTCATGCAGAACTAGGAAAGCTTTTCTTCATCATCTAATTGATGCACTATTAAACCACAGTGCAATATTCTCTGTTGCTTAATGAAGTGAGCCCTAAATCTAGAAAAGTAGGATAATACCATGCATTCTTCATTTATAGTCTAGACAACACTCAATGCTTTGTGGGTAGATGGATATTGGAGATGACGGCGGCTCTTACAAATGAAGTGTAATTAAAGAGGGAGATACGGGCGCTCTGGAGGAACCTGTAAACATAATAAATAAAGAAAGGTTACTGAATTTGAGCGCACGGCGCGAGGCAGAAATGACAAGTCCATCTTGGAGCCTCAGATAAAGTTAGCACTGGGTTAGAATGAGCAGAATCGCTGCCGTCCGTGTCTGCCTTGAATACCAATTTGCATTTTTAAAGTCTCTCCACTGCCAAGGCCTCTCCAGCGCAATGTCCTGAATTGTTCATGCCTGGAAAATCACCAACCAAATGTTCTGCTCATTATAATGATCATCTGCAATCATTTGCTTTGCCCTTTTCACAATATAAAGCTTTCTCAAACCCTCGCCTGGGCTGTGGTTTTGTATTATCTTTTGCAGGAAATGCTTTTTAGAGCATTCTTGGCATCGCACCCTTGATTTAGTTTCTTTTCATTGTATTTTTTATTTATTTATTTTTTTCCCAACCTACTCCCGAATTCACTTCCTTGTGTTCCAGGTTACATGTGAGTGTAGCACACGGAGAAGCGCAGAGGAGCCAGAGACATTTCCAACCTTTTGGTGTCTTTTGTTTCAGAAGTGCAGGAGAAAGCCACGGGTTTAGTGGGGAAGGAATGTGCAAGCATTTCCTAGAATAGCTCTTGGCCGCTAAGCCACCCTTGGACTATCTCTGTATGGTCCTGTGAGATTTGTCTCAGAAGCTCTTTCAAAATAATAGTTTGCCCAGTTTTCTTGTGATGTTCAGGACATGATGGTGAAATTGCTGCCGAACCATACTTAATGCAGCAGCCCCCATTCCACATGTAACCTGCCTGATCTGTCATCAGACGGAACAAATAAAAAAGACATGATGGCCTCTGTATTTCTGCACAGGTTTATCCTTTCCCTTCCACAGCGGCAAGGGACAATGGGTAATGTCATCCCACACAGTGAGCCAGAGCCCCACATAATAGTTGGTAATCACGTCTTGAGTGAAATCTCGCCATTAGTGTAGTGCAGCGGTGTGTTACGTCACCTGAACTGCAGAAACAGCGTCCTAAGAAATGGTCAAGGTCGGCGAAAGCAATCCCATGCATGGATGGAGGAGGATCCTCCATGAAAGCAGATTTTATCACTTTACATATTCAGAAGGTATCTCGTAGGGAAATACTCCAGACCGAAAGAGCTTGTGCCGTTTCTTTGGTTTTAGTTTCTGCTGCTCAACCATTTCGTTTGGCCTCCTTCCCATATTCCGGTAAATTATAACTTTACAGCGTCACACACTACATTAAGTCAAATTGCATCTATTTGAGCATCTTGAGACACATTTGAGATGGCCATCTTGTTCAAATCATCCTGTGTAGATCAATGTTCGGCTACTGGCGGGGCTGTGACTCACAGATAAAGTGGATGTCTGTATTTTGGTTGGGCTATTTGGAGGGCTCTTAGCCTTTTAACCTTTTGATACTCACCTGATTTCGCCTGGTTATTTTGTCATTCACTTGGCGCGGCGCAATTATCCAGCCGGAATATACTTAAACTTTCGGAGTGGATGGAGTCATCATTTTGTTGATACTTTTTAAGTCTGAGCTTGAATAATTACAGTTCTAACTCATTCCACCCTTGCGTATAGAAGATACGAAATTTATTCAAGATCTGTCCTCAAATAACAAAAATGGCATTTTAGATTTGATTAATATGTCGCATGCTGCCTATAGAGAGTGAATGGGATTCTGAGCACTCACTGCCAAGCATTTCCATTTGTTATTAGCATCTTATTTTGACACCTTATCCTCATCTGGGGCTTGACAAAAAGAGACAAACAATCCCAAGCTCCTTTTGTCTTAATTATATGCATGAGATCATGGCCAGGGGCACCAGTGGATGAGGGATGGAGAGAAAGACTGAGGGAGAACTGAGAGAGAGAGAGAGAGACAGAGAGAGAGAGACTTTCTATCAGCATTATAAAGAGGTGCTATAGCTCGTGATGAATAGCCCTCCCCAGTTAGCCCCATCCATGGGCATCACCGTGACTAGAGTCCCCCTGATATATTCACAGCCCAATCTCAGTCTCCTCTGAGTTTTAATAAGGTCATCAACTTGACTGAAAGATGCATCCACTGATAATCTGAAGCGCTCGGTGTCTGCAGAAAGGGGATTCGAAGTCATCCTTCCCTCATCATCAACCACCTCTCCCCCTGTCAGCGCCCCTCAGTCATTTTCATATACATTAGCCAACTTTGATGTGATTGTGTACTGCACACATCCCACGTACGGATACCGCGCTGATCCCTATCTCTGATTGATGCAGGGACCTGTGGCCCCGTAATGTGGAATAAATGGTGTCTCATCAAAGTTCACAAAGTCATGTACATTATATGTTCGGTGAGAGAATGAAACATGTTGTGTGTTCACACTTAGCCATTTAGGGAAATGTGTCCTTCTCACCCAGCCTTAGGGTTTCCAGTGAGTGATTCATACTATTATTTGGCCTTTTCTTAGCCTGCCCTAGATCTTATCACAATCCACCAGACTAATTCTGCATTCAGGAGGATGCACAGCCTGAGAGATAGCTCTCTTGAACTTATTGAAATGCGCCGAGTGCAGTCTTGTCAGTTGTAAAATCGTGTGAAACCAAGACAAAAGCATAGAGGAATGCTGGCTCATAAATCACACAGCATTTCCTTTGACACATCCTAACCCAACATCCTAGTATTAACATTAGGCTATGCCAAATATCAGCGTGCAGAGGGTTGGTGCCACTGTGCTGTATTTGTGAACTATTCAAACAAAGGAGAATTGAGGAACTCAGTGTGGATTGAGTGGCGCTTAGCATTAGAGCCAGCAGAACACTGTCATGGACCTCAGGTTATGACAGGAATAGTGCTGCATTGTGCACAGAGCTTCAGCACAGTTTGCCCATAAGACAGTGTTTCCCCCATCCCCTTACATGTCCATATGTCTTGTCTGCTTATCCTTTTATCACTTTCCTGCGCTAGAAGGATCACAGAATAACCTTTGAATGATCATTCCTCCAGTGTTGCCTGCGTTAAGTAGTTCTGTCAATCACTAACATGGTGACAACATTCCCCCAGCAAGCAATTTTTGAAAGTACACAATCATTTGCATGCTGCCGCCACACGTTTCTCTCTGTCGGCTGCGACAGTATGTCGGCGCAGGGACGACTCTGGTTTTTAAACCTACTAGGGAGTCTTGTGCATGCAATTTGGTTGAAATGTTCCTTCTTTCCCTTCCCTGCACAATGCGAATGTATATATCTTAATCTCATTTGATAGCTGTGCCTAGACAGAGTAATCTCTTCCAACATTATGTGCAGCATGAAGCTTATCTCTTTAAAGAGGATGCTTTTTCTTGTTTTAGCATGAAACTGCTTCTGACTGAAAGAGCTTCAAAGGGCTTCTTTGTTTCATAATGTGCATGCAGCTCATTCATGGGCTTGATCTTCTTCTTATTTCCTCCCCCTCTACTCTCCGTCTCTCCTTCTCTCTCTCCTTCTCTCTCTCTCCTCTCTCTCTCTCTCCCTCTCTGTATCTGTCTCTGTCTCTTTCTGTCACCTCTCTCTCCGTCCTCCCTCTTCTAATTTGGAATGATATATGGATCCATACTACATACTACAGCTGAAATCCTACGTATTAGTGCTAGTTTTTCCGGGTAGAAGGCAATTACTCTGAGCAGTCAGTGCCAGTTCCTCCAGTTTCTCGTGGGGATTACATATGCATTTGTTTTCATTCTCCTCAGGCTTTACTTTGCCTAGATGTAGCCCTACTTGGGCAAAAAAGGCTTTCTAATACGCAGGGTTTATTCACTCCCCTTCTCTTTAATCTGTGGTGGTCTGGTCTTGCAGTGTATTTAAAATTGGAGCTTTTCTGTATGTATCCCTTTTCACCTGCCTCTCTCACATTATGAAGCTGAAATCTTGCAGGGCTTTTTTCTCTCTCCAAAATCAACACAAGATAGGGAGGTAGACTGAGGATACAGAGCTAAATGAATATCTTTCAAGCTGTAGATGCTAGGAGGGAAGGTAGGCTTTTCTTTGTTGAAATATTTGGTCACATTATTTAACGTAAGATACATTTCTATGAAACGTATACAGATACGTTTCATTGAATTGTTCATGTTCTTTACGTTCATTTCTATGAAAGGTACGCAGTGTATTAAACTTTGAAGGCAAAATGATGAGCAGACTATAGCCTTGATAGTTTATGTAAGAAAATGCTTTTGATTTACCGGTACCCACAGGGATGGGAGAGAGCAAAGACTGTCTAGGACTGTTTGCTCTTCACATGCAACACTGACTTAAGCCTCATCCTAAGAAGGGTTATAAATGTCCTCTGGTTTTGGTCCCCAAGTAAATACCTCAAAGACCTTTCTGGCTGTCCAAGACAATTAAAGAACCTTTGAAGGTTCAAAGATGCATGCTGAGCAAATATCTCTTCTCTAAAACAAATGCCATTTTATTTCTCACACTACAGGCTGTATTTGTTGGATTCTCTGAAACACTTATGCTCCACAACATTTTTACCCAGCCATGATGATAGAGCTCTATGGTAACAGAGTTGTGTTCATATTGTGCTTGATAATGCTATAGTCATCTGATCTGCTGTTGCATAATTTATTGGCTTATTTCCTGGTTATTACCCAAGTCAAAAAACTCACATTCATAATAATATTCCCATTTGTTTGATAAAAGTCGTGTGCACATCATGTAGAGCTTATAGAAACATCAAAAGAGGTTTTCAGTAAAATCTTACATCATGTAATAACAAATAAGAAACAGGAAACTGAATAAAGGTAACTCATAGTGTTGTCTTGTCTTTGCAGAGTGTTAGTGAGTTTGGTCTAGACATCATTGAGACCCCTGAGGGTGACAAGTGGCCCCAGCTCATCGTCCAGCAGAACCTGGATCGTGAACAGAAAGACACCTTCGTCATGAAGATCAAGGTGGAGGATGGTGGCAATCCTCCCAAGTCCAGCACCGCCATCCTCCAGGTCACCATCTCTGATGTCAACGACAATCGGCCCATCTTCAAGGACAGCGAGCTGGAGGTCAATGTGCCAGAGAACGCGCCCATGGGTACGTCGGTTGCTCAGCTCCATGCCACAGATGCTGACCTGGGATCCAACGCACAGATCCACTTTGCCTTCAGCAACCAGATTTCTGCCTCCACCAAACGCCACTTTGCCATTGACAGCTCTACAGGACTGATCACTGTCAAGCAGCCACTGGACAGGGAGGTGACGCCGGTCCACAAGCTCATCGTCCTGGCCAGCGATGGCAGCTCCACCCCGTCCAGAGCCACAGTGATTGTTAATGTAACGGATGTTAATGACAATGTACCCTCCATAGACACACGCTACATCATCAACCTGGTTAATGGGACTGTTTTACTGTCTGAGAATGCACCTATCAATACCAAAATAGCCCTAATTACAGTCACGGACAAGGATGCAGATCTTTATGGTAAAGTCGCTTGCTACACTGACCATGATGTTCCCTTTAGGTTAAAGCCAGTCTTTAATGATCAATTCTTACTGGAGACGGCTGCCCCCCTAGACTATGAGACAACTCGGGAATATGCAATTAAGATAGTGGCCTCGGATAGGGGGACGCCTCCGTTGAACACTTCAGCTATGGTTTTAATTAAAATCAAGGATGAGAACGACAACGCGCCCATCTTCCCCCAGCCGGAAATCCAGCTTTCCATACCAGAGAACAATGACCCTTCTACACAGTTGATAAAAATCAGTGCCACTGACGCAGACAGCGGACATAATGCTGAGATTATTTATACTCTTGGCCCTGACGCGCCTGACGGTTTTAACATAGACAGACGGTCAGGAATCCTCTCAGTTGGCAAACGGCTGGACAGAGAGAAGCAGGAGAGGTACTCATTCACTGTCATAGCGAGGGACAATGGCTCTATGTCCCTGCAGAGCAATGTCACTGTCAGGCTAATCGTCCAGGACCTTAACGACAACAGCCCAGCTTTCACACACCCTGAGTACAACTTCTATGTGCCTGAGAACCTGCCTCTCTATGGAACTGTGGGCTTAATCACAGTAACGGACGCAGATGCAGGGGATAATGCAATTATAACCCTGTCCATTTTGAACGGGAAAGATAATTTCATCATTGATCCCCAAACCGGTGTGATCAAACCCAACATCACCTTTGATAGGGAGCAGCAAAGCTCTTACACATTTATGGTAAAGGCGGTTGACGGAGGGCAGCCTCCCAGCTCTTCTTATGCCAAGGTCACCATCAATGTGGTCGATGTAAATGACAATCGCCCTGTGTTTGTCATCCCCTCCTCCAACTACTCATATGACTTAGTGCAGACCACCACCACCCCTGGTGCTGTGGTCACCAGGGTGTTTGCCATTGACAATGACACGGGTATGAATGCTGAGCTGCAGTACAGCATTATCAGCAGCATCATCATCACCTCCAGGGTCTCCCCTAGAGGACTCTTCGCCATAGACAAAACAACAGGTAATATAACTCTGCAGGAGAAAATAGTGGCGGCCGATCAGGGGCTACATAGGCTGGTAGTCAAGGTCAAAGATCTTGGACAGCCTGAGTCATTACATGCTATTGCACTTATTCACTTGTTTGTAAATGACACTGTCTCGAATGCAACCTTTATCCAAGAGCAGCTGCGGAAAAGCATGGAGACACCCTTGGACCGTAACATAGGGGACAGCGAGGTAACACCTCAAGCCAATGGATATGTGATCGTTGTCATAGCTATCATAGCAGGGACTATGACTGTCATATTGGTGATATTTGTGACGGCCTTGGTGCGCTGCCGGCAGACTCCCAGGCACAAAGTGGTCCAGAAGGGCAAACAGAGTGGCGAGTGGGTGTCGCCCAACCAAGAGAACCGTCAGATCAAAAAGAAGAAGAAGAAAAAGAAGCGATCTCCCAAGAGTCTCCTCCTGAACTTTGTGACCATTGACGAATCCAAGCCTGACGACCCCACGCATGAGCACATTAATGGTACATTGGATCTCCCTGTGGAGCTAGAGGAACAGACCATGGGGAAGTACAACTGGGCCACTACGCCCACCACCTTCAAACCTGATAGCCCAGATTTAGCCAAGCATTACAAGTCTGCGTCCCCTCAGCCCACCTTTCAAATCAAACCGGAGACCCCGGTGGCCCCAAAGAAACACCACGTGATCCAGGAGCTCCCCTTGGACAACACGTTCGTGGTGGGCTGTGACTCACTCTCCAAGTGCTCCTCGACTAGCTCCGATCCGTACAGTGTCTCAGAGTGCAGCTGTCAGGGGGGATTCAAGACTGCGGGGCAAATCACCACCCGACAGGTAATTCATGACTTCCTTTTTAAACCCACCCACACTGGTCCCCACTCACACTCCCTTTGCTGTCCCATGGTAGGTGATGTGGAAGGGGGAGGGTGGCAGCATGGAGCCAGGGGATTCTCTCACACAGGCCAGCATGTCTACATGAATGTCATCTGCACTGAATACTGAGAGTAGGCTCAAGCATTGCAGTGAAATCAAACCACACAGTGTAAAACGTCATTTGGTGCAATTAATAGAGAAAATACTTTGGTTTCAGACTCTTTTATAACTGCCTGTAATGACATAATCTTGTGAAAAAACACGTTAAGGTTAATTTGATATTCAAAAGCTTTGAGAAATGGTAGTAGTGTAATTATGGTGGTTAGCTATTTTAAGTATGAGTGGTGGATGGCAGAGTAATAGCCTGATTTAGAGGGAGACTGGGATGGATGGCGTTGAAGCTAATTGAACCCTCTCCGGATGTATTTGAGGTCAAGGGCGAATAAAGCTGGGTAGTAATCTTTTTGACTGACGTGTTTAAACAAGCAAGGCTGACCAGCCAAAAAAATAAATATGGCAAAGAGAGTCACAAGGCAAGATGGGCCGCTCACTTTATCAGGTGTGTTATTTAGTCAAAAGGCATGGAGGTGATAGCTCATCCCAAAAAAACTTTTTACTCTAGACATGCTAAAATGGCTTGATATATAATCCCACATTTGTGGCTTCTGTCCTCAGAAATAAGTACTGTCTTAACTGTGCCACCGAGGCTTTGTGAGGGAGAGAAGCTCATTTGAATGCCAGGGTACAGCGAAGGCCTTATGATTCCCTAAGAGATGTGCCAAATGCGAAGTGCCCCAATAAATAAAAGCTGGCAAGGGAAATAAATGTAAATCAGAGGTAAGGAGAGGTGGCCTTGCTCGGCGCTGACAGCCAGAGCGAAGCACTATGGGAAAGACTGAGCGGGGTAGGGGGTGTCACAGGGATCAAGGTGACGCGGAGTCTCGGGACCAATATACTTAAACGCCGAGGGAGCAGTAGTCCGTAAAAAAGCCTGCCAGGCCGACGTTGCATTTAACCCACAAACGCTCTACTTTAATGACCCCAATTAATGCTGTAAAAGCCAACTGTAGATACGCAGCCTCCTGTATATTCTCTAAATTAGTTCACGTAGCATAGGTTAGGATGCTGTGGTATCAAAACAAAGCTGTGCCATTTTGATGTGTTACAGTTTGAGAGGAGACGTCATTTAAATACGTAATCATTCTGTTCCCAATACAGAGTAGTGTTGTATAGTGTGTACATATGTGTGTGTGTGTTGCCATAGTTTTCATTCAGTGTCAAACATCCAGTTGATTTTGATGGATCTTCATGCTGTGTAAGAATATAGACGCTAGACATTATGTATTTTCTTTTCTTTTGGGGTTTTTCTTCCATTGTTTTGCTGATACTTTTCTTTGTTTTCTGTTCTTTTCTTATTATTCTGAGAGATTTGTTGTTGCTGGGGTGCATCTGCTTTCATTTTTGTTCCTGTTTTGATCGTAATTATCACATCTGTCATTCATCCAATTCTGGGTCAATTTCATGATATTGCATCAATAATTGATTTTGTTTGATGAGGTGCTTGCTTTCCTTTGTGTCTAGCCTCACATTGCACACAATTTTCAAATCTTTGGTTTACCTATTTTGCCTTTTTCGCCTCCCATACGTTTTTCCACCAAGACATCTTGCGACTGTTAAAACCCCTCATGGCATAGTTTTTGTAAATGACTGTTTATCCAGTGAAGTATTGTGCTCAGGATAATTTATGAAAACACCCACACGCAGTTGATAGTCGTTCCCTTCATCCACCTTTTATTTGAAACCCTAGTTAAAAGCTATGCTCTGCCATGGTACATTATACATAAGCCTACTACATGCCCTTGGTACCAAAGAACATTTAATTCAGAATGTGTTTATACTACGCACTGACAAATTGTCAGGATGACTTTCCTCTGTTACTGCTTATGACTGCTCTGAAATATGTAGAAATATTCAGTCAGTGTTTTACAATTCTGAATCATCCTCCATCATGAATTTTATGCATAGTGCATTTAAATTGATTTTCGCTTATGTTGCTGATCAGAGTGGAATATTATTTTTATTTAATTTTTTTTTTTTTTGCTGGAATAACTCAAACTTCAATGAATATATGATTAAGTAAACATTGTCCTAAATCTTTATATTTTGCTCCATGATGCCGTAGCTGTTTGTTTATTTTGTAGATTTACTTCTCCAGAGGAGGTCAAATTGATTTTGTATAATATTGTCATATTGTGGTGATAGATCTTCGCAAGCATATGAGAATTATCAAGATAAATCAGGCCTCACTGGCTCTACCCACAGACCATATCCTTAGTGATGTTAAGCAGATAATACATCTAAATTTCTCTGTCCCCTTGAGCAATTGACAAGTGATGCCTCCCTCTTTAGACATTAGATTTCCCACCAGTTTTAAGTGTGCTTATTTAAAGCCCGTGTCATGGAAAAAAGATATCATGAAGCTTTGCCTGATGAGAATCTGTGGCTGCAAAGGTTAATTAAATGCACTAAAGGGTTAATCACTCGTAATACAATATGATTAAAATCACTGTAATTAGGTTTCGAATGAGGCTGATAAGACGAAAGAAAAAAGGCAGCCGTCCTTTAAGATTATCAGGGATGCCACATGCTATCCTTGGGTGAGTCACATCCCCAGGAATCGAGGCAATGTGACAATAGATGACCGGCAGCCCTGTTTGTGGTGGCCCTATTATAATTCCTCTGTTTGATTCCATCTCTGTGCTTCTTTCAACTAAATCTACTTTCAACATAAGACTAAAGAGAACACTTAAAAACAACACTCCATCAAAATGTCTGTCACTGCTGCTTTAATCTGAGGAGGTAAAAAAAAAAAAGAAAAAGGAAAAAAAAAGAATATTTTAGTACTCTGGAATTTGCAAAGATCAATTCACGTGTGGTTGTTAAAACAAAAGCTGCATTTGCTCTGCCAGTTCCAGCCATTCAATCTCTCTTGAGTCTAAACCTTTAATACCAAAAGTCCAAAAGCACAGATCATAGGCAGGTTGTCCTGTTTTCCTTTTTTTTTTTGCTCTTGAAAGTGGCAGACGGCAGTTTAGTGCCTGTAGAGTGTCCCACCCCCCTTCAACTCACCCGCACACCTAAAGCAGCTGAAAATCAAGCAACGACAAAAAGGCCCACCCACGGAATAACAATGGGGGGGGGACGCGCGGGAAGAGATGCTTACAGTTGAAGGTCACCAAAATGTTGGGAAGGGCTTTACAGATGTAGCCGCTAAAGAGAAAAAGCTTGTCAAAATACTTCAGAGACTACATATTTGTGCCACCATATGGCTCCATTATACAGCGAGGGCACCATTTGCAAATGCAAACTCTCTCCCTCCCTCCCCCCTCCCTCCCTCCTCCCTCCCCTCCTT
>OMLF01006237.1:31699-48115 GCA_900302615.1 Holocentrus rufus | reverse complement strand
GGCAGAAGTGGCCCTCTATGGAGACAGAGAGACATAGACTGTAGAAGAAAGAGAGAGAGATGAAGGGGGAGGGAGCAGGGGGTTCAAGAGAGAAGACCCTGGAGAGACTATCATAAAGCCTAAGTAGGTCCACTAAAGAAAAATAGGGAGAGACATGGAGACAGAGAGAGAGAGACAGGCAGAAAGAGAGAGAGAGAGAGAGAGACAGTAATGACACTAAAGAGACTTGGGAGTTCCCCACATGAGAGTCTTGGAACTTCACGACGGCCACAATCCGCTGAGCCGAGGCAGCCCTGTTTTCCCCGTTCGCCTCTCCAAACAGCTGTGGTGGAACCCCCAAAAAACAAGCAGCGTCCCGACTATTTACGGCTTGTTTGTCCGCGTCAGCCCAGGAGAAAATGTAAAAATGTCACTTTTACTGTCACATATATCACCGCCACCGGGGCTAGCGCGAGCTCGGTGGCTAATTACAAGGTTGCGAGAGGCAAAGGAAGAAGGCCTGGGTGAGTCGCCCGGGTGCGTGCTGCGAATCGCCCGCCGGTGCTCACGTCGCACCTCTGGCAAGCTCATGAAAGTTACCAGTGTAAGTATTGTCTCTGCGGTGATGTTTCAGCCCAGCAGGTTTAGCGCTGTATAGATACGGCTGCCCGGCTGCACTATCTGAAGCTCCAAATTGAGTCCCTACTGCAGCCCCCTTTATCTGCGGGAATACACTGAGCTAGGATGAGAGTTTTTCTGTGTAAAATCAATGGGCGCTGACCTCTCTCCGCTCGCTTTATCGCAGAACACGCGAGATGCAAGCAGAGGAGTGAGCAAATCCACTCGCTGTGTGTGCTGCCGCTCAAAGAGAGCCTCACAGCGCCACGCCGAAACCTGCATTTAGCTACCAAATAACCTGAGTTGGCAACTCAAAGATAGTGTGTCTGGATTAATCACTGACTGGAGGTCAAAGACTTTTATTAGCAATAG
This sequence comes from Holocentrus rufus, assembly GCA_900302615.1. Lineage (NCBI taxonomy): Eukaryota > Metazoa > Chordata > Actinopteri > Holocentriformes > Holocentridae > Holocentrus > Holocentrus rufus. The sequence continues at coordinate 47,146 of OMLF01006237.1, read as the reverse complement.
GAAATGAGAGGTAAGAGCGAGAGGAGAGGGTGCATGAGAAGCCAGACCAACAAACAGACAGACAGAAATAGAGAGGCAACTTTTGTGTAGAGGAATACACTGCCCTGTTGATTATGTACATTTTAGAAGTTAATTCATATATTTGAGTTAATTCATATTTTTGAGTTAATTTACTAAAAATGTATATTTTCTACGGAAGCCCCATGAGGCTATAAATTGATACATTTTATTTACTCTCTTTTCTCGTGATGAGTTAATTTAATTTGTTTTCTGAGATCCATTTATCATTTATCATTTATTTATGTCATTATCTTGAAATAAAATGTTTTCCTGAGATAATGTGATCATTTTCCTGAGATCTTGAGATAACAAATTAATTAAGATAATTAAATTCAGATCTCGAGAAAATTATTCCGTTATCTTGGGAAAACAAGATTATGTTATTTCAAGATAATGATATAAATAACTCAAGATATTGAGAAAAAAAATTTTATTCATTCATCATCACGGGAAAACAAAATAAATAAAATGTATGAATGTATGGCCTCTTAAGGCTTCGGTAATTTACAGTGTTTACACAATTATTTACATATTTACATGTTTAAATTGTTACATCAGCATCTTTAAAACAGTTATAATAATCTCTTGAATCTACCTCTGTGGTTTTCCTCACATTTACCTCAGTCTAAGTCCTTCTGGCCTCTGATTGGTTCGTTCGGCCACATGTGAGTGAAAGACAAGGAAGTGTTGTTGTGATACTGATGAAGTGTGGAGAACAGTAAAGAGCTGCTTAAGAAAGTCTTCCGTCACCATCCTGCTGTTTTGTCTCATGATCCAACCACCACATATTGAACCCTCATGTTACAGTTACATTACCCATTAAGTGATGAGATCATACAGCAGAATCTTCCACTTGTTCATGGCAGATCATTTGCTCCACTGCTGCCTGCTAACACTTAAACACTCTTTGCTGAGTGATAGGCTACTAGCATCATCTCATAAAGTTCGAAAATAAGCAGCTTGAAGCAGCACTAAAGTTAAATGGTGAGTAATCTTGGTACTTTCACACATGCAGTATTTAGTCCCTGTGGTGCGGTTCATTTGAGCAAGAGCGAACGCAGCACTGACACACGGCTGCAGACTAAAACACAGAGGACGCTTGTGGGACCTTGGGTGCTTCCTCATGAACCTGCAGTGTGAATGCAGTAAGAACACAGTTGAACCCTGATAAGACCCAACTGCACAAGGTGAACCATGCTACGTTTTAATACCACGCATTGTCTCGCCTCTTCCGGTCATACTGACATCTGATTGCAGCACATCTTGGAAAGAGTGGATAAACAAGATTACTGTGCTGTCCGTATTACCAAACCTAACTGCAGCACTGATCTGATTGATTCCCATCAATTCCATGTGTGCTCACAAACGGTTTGTTAAGATTTTCTACCAATGGATGAAAGACTTTTGTGAGTAACTTTTCCTTCCTATAAATGTCTCAGCAAATTTTCTGGTCTTCTTATATTTGTGCAGTGTGAAACTAAATCAGACCAAATAGAAAACAAATCAAAAGTATCAATTTCACTTTGACTTGGGCGGACTTATACTTACTTATATACGACTTATACTTCCTTCAGACGCTGAGAAAACACAATTAAATCACATAGACTGTGCACTGCTGAGAACACAGCGTATTGACAAATGGCTGCTCACCTGAAACAGTTAAAAAAGGGATAAGTTGAGCCTAACGTCACTCTGAAGGAGGAAATACAGAGGAGGAGGGATGCAGGAGACGCGTGAAAGAGATGGAAGAAAAAAAATCAGAGGTAAGAAGAGAGATATGGAATTGTGAGATTGGGGGAAATAAAGAGACAGCCACATAGAGAGAGAGGACGTGAGTGAGAGAGAGAGAGGTAGCATACTGTGCTCCGGTTAAGCCTCTCACCATGATTTAATGAGACTGGATGGGAAGTCCTGGGAGGACTGTAGGCAGTAGGAGATTAAGGGACACGTACACCAAGGGGAAATCACAATGTTTGGGCAACGTTATGTGCTTATTCCTTATTCCTCCCTGAGAGTGATTCATTGCAATCACTACACATTATACTACTTTTCTGCTTTATATAATACCTTAGAAATTCAGGATTGCATACTTTTTTTTTGTTTTTGTACTCAGATATTGGGATGGGGTAACGATCAGGGTATCCAAATAGTTTAAGTAACTGATAAGCATCATTGGCTGCTTTCTGCTTTTGTGTCTTGAGTGTCTGATTGATTGATTGATTGATTGATTGGTTGGTTGGTTGGTTGGTTGATTGATTGGTTGATTGATTTAATGTGATTTGCAGTGGCAAAGACTTGATTTGATTGACAACAGTGCTCTTGTCATCCATCTGCTGGATAAAATCTTTCTACCCAAAGGATGTGAAATGTCCCTTTTGATCATAGTTAGTGCAGTGCATTAACTGAGAGGATGAGAAATAAATCTCGCTACATTTGGTCACATTTGTAACTCTTTCTTCCAGTATCAGCACACTCAGCCAAGTCCTTTCTAAAGCTTTTAAATAATTTAGGCGATTTTTGATCAGGGCCGGTCCATTTCAGAATGAAAATGGTAATGCGGAGCTCTGTGTTCAGACCTCTGCTCAGCACTTTTGCCCTCACCTTGTAGCTTGAACCGCCGGAACCTTTGAGAAAATCTTGACCAGAGAGCCTGCAGCAAAAAACATGTCTGGCCAAAAAAAAAAAAAGTGGTTCTAATGTGATGACTTCCTCTTTGAGTAGATACAAAGCAGATATGTGTCTCAGCCCACACAGCCCAAAGCGCTGCGTTTCACTTTGTTGTGGTTTGAATGATCGCCAAATATAATAAACACAAAGTAGGAAACTGTCGAGGGTAAATAATGGTCTGTGTCAGCTTAAAAATAATCTCCCTCAGCCATGACTTACGCTCGGAAAAAGACTTAAAAAGCCTCACGATCAGCCAGAGGTGATACGGAGCGCTTGCTTTGGGATTAGCGGGGAAATGTTTACTCAGGCTAATGCTGCGTTCAAGTGCCGTGCGGATACATCGCAATTATGAACTGAGCGCACATGAGTGACCTGACAAAGTGATAAATTCAGTCTGGGAGAGAGGGAATTTTCTTTGATATCGGAGTTGCTGAGATGCAACATCTAGGGGACAGAGAGCACAGAGGGTGTTTTAGCGAATGAGGGTAAAACTAATGTGTCACATACAAAAAACGTGGAAAATATAAGTGGTTGCATGTGTTAGATATGATGCAGCAACCCAGTTTCCCCATTATAATCCACATATGCATGGACAATATCTTTACTGTGTCTCTCTTTGTCACACAAACACACACAAATGCTGTATATGCATGCATGGCCATAACCGAATATCCCCCCTCTTGCAGGTGGGTGGTGGTTGGGAGGGAGGGCACACATAATTATGCCTTGTGGCTGCAGCCTTCGCTGAAAATAGCCAGCGCACCCATTATTCTCACAGAGAGCCATTTATTACAACATTAGCAGGTTGCATGCCACCAGATGAATGAAATTATTGATTCAAACCAAAGGCAATTCCTTCCTCCTCCCTCTTTTCGTTTCTCCTTTTGTTCCGAGCAGCTCTGAAATGAGCTGCACCAGTTGGTCCGAGCAGCCACACAACATGGCTCCATGCCGGCTTACAGCTCAACAAAGCACTACGGGAAATCAAAAAATTGCGTCTCAATTATTTCTTTCACTTGGTAAACATGGCGTTTTGAAATTAAAAAAATCACCCCGGGCAGATGTTTTACAAATGTATTGTAAACATCTGCTCCCACGGAGGCCTGCATCACTTAAAGTTCTCCAGTACTTGTGAATTCCATGGGTGCGCATACATATCATGCAAATATTTACAATGCGTTTGTTTGATGCAGAATCGCTGGCGGCAAATTTTTCCCCTTCCAAAAAAAAACGTTAATTTCAAATAGTGCAGCTTAACACTGACAAGACAGAGAAGACAGACAGAGAAGTGGGAAGGACAAATAATGACACCACTGGTGGTCTTCAAATGTCTGGGGACGCCGTGTTGTTTTGAGATCCTTGCCCCTTAATCCCCCAGAGGAAGAGGTCTAAAATTTAATTTCTTAGAAACATCTCGGCCCATCAAATGAATAGTATTTTCGTCCGTCACGGATTTGTTTATACATGTTTTCCTTTGGCCAGAACATGCTTTAGTGAAATTAACCAGACTTTATTTGCCGTTTGACAAGAGGGAGTAATATCTTTTTACACTGGACTCCGAGAGCTTTTAAGCAAACACTGAAGTTTTACAGTGTCTGACTTTGCAGCCATGTCTAATGGACTTGGCACGCCGAGTGTACGCCTGCGATCTTTTACACACGCTAGTCAAAGTGCTCTCAGCAAGATGAGCTTACATGACTAATATTTTATTTGCATGCTGAAAGAAAACATGCCTCCGGATGTTGGTAGTCATAATAAGATAGGCCAAATGCCAAAAGGAAAATAAGTTTAAGGGGGAAAAAAAGGGAAAGAAAGAGAAAAATCAGCGCTACCATCTTAACTGACTGTCAATCAGTTTGGAGGAGAGGGAGAAATGGGCACTATTGAGAGTTTTCCCAAACCCCATCAATATAAGATCCAAGCATCTTTCTCATTCTTGATGATTTGTTAGTATCTGCTTTCATTCAGAGCTTGTCCAGATCCAGGCGGACGGGTGATAATGATTGATCGATGATCCTGAGCACTGAGGCTGAGTTGTGTTGTACGCTATTGTGCGGTGATCGTGATTGAAGGCCGGGCTGGGATCACATGGGAAATGAATTTGGTCAGGGAGGAGGGCGCTCCGGCTGTCGGCTCACATATGAATTTCCTGCAGATTGTGTTCCTTTTTCAGCTTCCGCTTGTTCAGGTCGTCCCAGGTCGACAGCACATATACTGGTCCACTCATCAAGACACGAAGACAAGCAGCTGTAATTCCCTTTTGTGTGCTTTAAGGGTCAACGGTTATATTGCTTATCAACAGAAATTACACCAAGAAACGTGATTTGAGAATATACAGCCTGTAGCAGCAGTGCTTATGTCAGGGCAGTAGATCAAATCTGAAGTCAGTTTTGTCAGTTTCACTTCTTGTGCTTTTTATAGACTTGGCTGATAAGCCTCACAACAGATGTAGTGGAAGCACGGAATCGTCTTGTATTGTTGCCACATCATCTCAAACATAAGGAACTGGATTCACTAAACCTTAGAGAATAATCCTGTGCTATTTAGTGCTATTTTTTCTAAGTTTAGGCTGAAGAAAAGTTGACTTTCATCACAATATTTTCTAAACTTTCCCATCTATCTATCTATCTGTCTATCATCATCATCTCACTAGCTTATGAAATGACTTATTAATAAATGAGATTCTTGAAAGGCAATTTTTTTGTTGAAGTTGCTCATTTTAAGGGCCCTTAAACTGGTATGATATTAAATTATTTATTTATTATATCCTTTTTTGCTAAATGTATCTTACAATTTATGCATATCATTTTATTGTTAGCTAGGTGGTTAGGGGCAGATGTCAGTTATTGAAGGTCTGCATATCTTGCATCTTTTTTTTTTTTTTACTGGTCACACAAGTATATTTACGTTTAATTATATTTACATTTGCAATGAATATGAACATGAATAAAGGGGAATTGCACTTATGGACCTCATTAAGAACTTCCTATAAGTATTCTGTAACTTGTTGTTATTGTTGTAATTCTGCTTCTTCTTCTTCGTCTTCTTTTTCTTCTTCTTCTTCTTCTTCTTCTTCTTCTTCTTCTTCTTCTTCTGTAACATTTTGCTCGATCTTAAGGGCGCTGTTGTCAATCTGGCCTCAGGTTTTCTCATTTCATAAACCTTATGGACTACATCCAAAACAATACTGGAATTGTGGTAATAATTTGCAGAGGGAGAGGCAAAACAAACATCCACAATGTCATATAAAAAAAAAAAAAAAAGTGCACATAATTTGCAGTTTTTTTTGTGTTTCCCATGTCTCACAGATGAAACACAATATCCCTCTGTGTCCATTTACCAAAACCTCATGAGAACCATTGTTATTTGAACCTTGGGAAAATGGATTTTCATTTTCAAGGGTAAAATTGATGGCCAAGCTATCGTCCCCAATTAAACTAATACAAGCCCGCTGCACACAATTACAGCCGCGCCGCCATCCGTTCCATGTGATTTCAAAACCACCTCGTCCGCTGTCAGGGCGGGACGAGAGGCTACTGTTGTACGTTGTTGGACGCGCCGGCAATGAACACAGACAAGGCCGCTCCACTCACAGCAACCGCCCCATCACTGTCAGCCGCTGGGCCAGATATTCATGAGTCAGCGGGGGCCTCCAAGGACGCAAGGCCCTCCCCCGGAACGCAGACTATCATCGCCGGGCTCCCTGTGATCACAGACACGTTTTTCTCAGTGTGGGATGAAGCGAACATCGGCGCTCTTCTGTCCTTCTGTCCCCCAAAGCTGCGGCATCTGCCAAAAGTTGTTATTTTTGGTGAGAGGAATGGAGCGAGAACTACAGAGCCGAAAACCCACCAGTCGTCTATCACTCTCCTCCTCAAAGCTGCAGCCTCCATTAGAAAGTTTGAGAGAGAGAAAGAGAGAGAGAAGACAGAAGAAAGAGGGTCAAGAGTGATTTCATGATCAAGAGTGGCATTTTCAGTCCTTGGGATGAAGTTTGTTGATTTGGTCTTGGTCTATGTGTGTGTTTGAGACAGAGACAGAGAGAGGGGGAATATCCAGCATCGCCGATGAATCAAGGCCTATTGTGTAAGAAAACCTCCAGCTTTTCTCTAGTCCACAAATAATCACAGCGGACACACACACACACACACACACACACACACACCCTCAGACTCTGAAACTGCGTGATGGAACGGCGGTGGAGGTTTGTCGGAGCTCTAGGTTCCCCGAAACGCTTGTCTTGTTTGTTTCACTTTTCTTCGTTTCCTTTTGTTCTCTCTATTTGAGGCATTTGTGAAGGAGGTAAATTCAATTTGTCTAATGCGGAGCACTGATAGGCCAGGGAGAGAGAATCGATTTTGTGTCTGCGATTGTAATACAAAAGGGTTGAACTTGTAGAGAGGAGCCAAAATGTCAAGCAAGGAGGAAGGTTAGATCAGGGAGATGTCTAGTTCACTGAAATGCACTGAAATTATATTTGGTAATAGAAATCTATTCTGAAAAATGACTAATAAGACATTTAAAATACAATACAGAGCTTTTTTTTTTACCTTTTTAAACAAATTCATGCCCCAAAAAGTCTAAAAGTTGAGTCTGAAAACTTGATCATCTATATATTTGTAATTCAGTATAGGAGTTTCTGTATCCGGGTAGCAGGATATAAATTCAATAAGAATATACTCCGTTTGCCTGCATATACATGTGTGTGTATGTTGTGTCTGAATACGTATACATATGTATGCAAGTGTGCGCGCCCTTATCTTCTTAATGCGATGCATGTGTGCTCGTGTGTGTATGTCTTTGCACCCATGTGTATTTTCTATGTGCATATGTATGTGCGGTAGAGGAAAGCCTGTCCTGGCCAAGAAAAGGATTTATAGAACCTGACAATTGCAGGCTTAGAGAAGCTCGCCTTATTGATTTTCATTATCCGGTTTCATCGCTGTCGCATGAAATCAACACTAATGGCATCAAGGCTCATCAGCATTGGCCTGGAAGCCTTGAAACGAGGAAAAACTGCAGCAACAAGAAACAGACCAGACACACATTGTGTGCATATACACACACACACACACACAGTTTATATGCATGCACACACACGCACACCCACACATATACACAACAGAGTGTGGGGCAGAGTAAACAGTTAAGAGAATAAGAGTAAATTGAAAGTAAACTGGTGAGGGAATGTGTTAACTCAATTTTTTTGACACTGGCAGTGGCAGCCATTTAACATCACTTAACAACTGCCATAGCAACTGCTTAGGGACCCAACAAAGAAAGACTAGAAGGACAAGAAATCTCCTTTTAATGTGGCAGGTTGTTTCATTCGGGCTACATTCACACTGAGGGAAAATATCTGCAGTTCACACTGCTACAGTTCACACTGTTCATATGACTGTTCACAGGGGCGCTCCACAAATTTCTGGGCCCCATGGAAAAGCTCATTTTCGGGCCCCCACCACCAAATTTTTTTTCTTGTTTATATTTGTTGAAGTTGGAAAGTTTTACAAAATTATGCAGCTAATGTGCACATCAGTATAACGAAATGCTTTCATGAATACTTTCTTATTGCTGCTTTATGCAGAAATAATTATTTATGATATATGCAAAATGATTACATTTCGTCAGTACACTGAAGCAACTATCAATAAATCATCTTTTCTGTGAAAATAAATAAATAATATCTGGATTCTCTTTCGAAAACCTAGCCCTGGTCTGAATCAATTAACCACTACTAGCTATGGGCTACTAGCTTTGTAGCAACCAATCAAGACCATTTTCAGAAAAGGTGGAGCAAGCAGGATATAAGGGACAATTCTTATTTTATGAACCCACAAGTCAGTTTGTAATCTTGTTAAATATCTTAGGAGGGCCCCCTCCACCTTCAGGCCCTGGGTAGTCAGTCCCCCTTTTCCCTCCACTGGGACGCCCTCTAACTATTTAGATCTTATTCCAAGATGGAGCCCATATCTGATCACAATATGAACTGACAGCGAAAGACACGCATATGCAGAGCTGCAATAACCAGAGATGCCACATTCATTTTTGTACCTGTAACTCCTCGTGCTCTAAGATGGGAGGGACTCAATGATACCTACTCACTCCCCTCAAAATTGTTTAAAACACATTTCAGTTACACTGTGTGCCTCTGAGCTTTGACTGAAATGACTCATCTCCCTCGATACCAGTCAAGTCGGCGATATTTTTTTTATTTATTTTTTTTTTAATTGTTGTTTCATTCTTCATGGCTCAGCAGAGCCGCCGTGGTGCCAAAATTAAGTAAGATTTTCTTATCGTCCTGACAGTGCTGATAAATTGTGATTTGGGACTTCAACTACAAGTCACGTCTAGGTCACATGCCTCAGGATTTGTACCACAGATCCATGCTGCCCAAATCAAATTGAGAACCTCTTCACACCATTTAGAAAGCATCAGATCTGCGTCATGTGAGGAGAAAAAAAAAATCCAATTGGGAGTCTTTATCTATGCAGTGTGGACGTGGCCTTGGATCTCTGGAGATAAGCAACTATGAAGCAGTGCGTGTCCAACGCAAGTGAGTCACCCTGGGACACTCGGCCTGAGCTGGGAGTTGGAAGTGGGGATGGTGGTGGTGGATCTGCCCTTGGCCTGTTCTCTCCTTTGCTATATTTGGAGCTGAGGAGAAGCCCACAGCTAAACAACTCACACCACAAGCGGATTCAGTGTCGGGGAACATGCTGAAACTTTAAACGCTAACTCTCTTTGCACTCCAGAAAATGGAAATGAATGTCAGCCGCAAAACAAAAAAACAAAAAAAACAATGCACAGACTGAGTAGCTGCTGAATAAATGTGACATCCCCTCTTCTCCTTGCATGCACTCAACATGCATCCAACAAGTGAAATCATGCAAAAATGCAGAGACATCCCAACATCAGCAAGTATGGACTAAATACGGATGAGCCTAAGTATTCAAACATGGTTTTAGGAGTCAGCTCAGTGGTCGATTACAGTGAATTGTTGCCAGTGGGGTCAGCAACCACAATTCAGTGGGGAAACGCACCCCTGTAGGGGGGGCTGGGGTCATGATTCCCCAGCCCCTTAACTGTAAACTTATACTCTATTAGATAAGATTACACCGATAGCTAATACACTTGTATCCCAATTTCACTGTTGTTGACAAAGGTGCTGCTTTCATTTTAACATCATTTAATCTTAAATTGAGACATTTAAAGATTATATGACATTTTTAATTATATTTTTAAATATACTTCTTATGCTTTAATGAATGATTTCTTTTACATTTAGCACTAATAGATACATATAATAAAAACATAATGAGCAGTGAAGCCATGAACAGTGCCCCTCAATCCCCTGCTGCCAAATGGCACTGGTAACATATAGACAACATTACCTTTAAATACATTTATTTTGTTTCATATTTTACCAGCATTTCCCAGTTTGAAGGTAATCGTATTGTTATCACTGATATCGTCTACCACTCTCCTCAAAACTGGCTCATCTTCCTCTGGCTAAACATGGCCAAAAAAAAAAAAAGTCAGTTCTCAAAATATCATCCATTAATCTTTATTATACAGTGGCCTGGATGAATATTGGATTCTGACTGGCTGGAGGGGTGTAGATTAATTTGAGATAACCACATGGCCGGGACACAGTAGTTCTTATCACGGCTCTAAATTAATGCATCACGTTGAGTCTTGTTTACAAATTGAATGATATTATTATGTACGAGGGTGGCAGTTAGGAGATGGGCATCGCTTTTAGGCGACGGCACAGCTTTCGCCAATTCTTTGAGCTCACTAACTTTCTACATCGTGGTGTCACCTGAACTGGGCTGAACTGATTCTTCTGCTTCTGTTTGGGACTGTGAGAGTAAAACAGTGCGCTCACAAGTTATGGCACAAATATTTAAATAATTCATTTAATTTAGTGTTCAGATTAACTCGGGTAATATATGATTCACAGCTGTAACATATTTACAATTACAGTCAATCCAATGATATCTACATATCCCCTGACTCTCCTGTCTGCTAAATTCATTCAAACATGTTGTTTTAATTAAGTCAAACAGAATGTCTAGTTTTCGTCTTTCTCGACATTGTTACAACACGACTTGGCAGATGTGGCTCAGATTAAACCGAGCTGCGTCTGTCCTTTAATTGTGTGTTTGTTTGATGTCGCCCAACTTCCCGGCTGGGTGGAGTTTTCCGTCCGTTATGTACTGTGATTGGAGTCAATCACAGGGCTGAAAATTGAGAATGTTCTATTAATAATGTGTGATCAGATATCACACTAACAAGCTGCTCAGCTACAGAATTCACAATGAAACCCTCTAAATGAGTTAAACAAAGCTGACTGACTGCAAACACACATTGGACATGTCTTCTTTCTTTCTTTCTTTCTTTCTTTCTTTCTTTCTTTCTCACAACTCTCCCTGCCACCTGTGTGTGAGGCTTGTTAAACCTTTATGAACATATGAAAGGCCTAGGCTGTGTTTCATATGACACAGATAGCCCAGTGAAGGTGTGACAGGGTCAAGTAAATATAAAGGACATTGTTAAACAGGATATGGCCATATAAAAGCATCTCTCTCTCTCATGAAGGAGGTGGCCAATATCAAATGACTTCATATTAAAACAGTGATAGAAAACTGTTTTCAGCGGTTCCCCAAGTTTCAACATACTCCAATTAGCGTGCACTTCCCTGTTTTACTCTGATGAAGAACTATAGGAAATAGCTGATAAGTTATGCAGGGATGTGTATTGAATTATTTACCAAGTGCCAGGTATAGCAAGAATCTTGATTGGTAAAATAGTAAAGATTTCAATTTTTATTTATTTATTTCTTGCAAAATCGAGCTGACAAAAGATGTTTTAAAAACGCCTCTATGAATTAGTCGCTTTAGTTCAGAAGTAGCTTGTCAAATTGAATATCTACAAATTAGGCTGAAAATACAGAGAATGTGTCATTTTGCTGTTTTTCCTTTTTGATTAGCTAATTTTGTGCTTGGCACACTTGATGCAGCTGGTATAAACCATCTAGATTAACTATTTATAGTTGTTTTGATGATAGCTCTGTATATTTTATGAGGCGACAGCAGTTACAGCATCAAAATATTAGAATTCCTTGAAATTGCCCAATTCAACCAAACTTTCACTTGACGTGTCTTGCCTTACAAGAGAAATGTGTGTATTTCTCATGTTTATGTCAATGGAGGAGAGCGACTTTTTATGGCTGTAATTTATCCTGATTTCCTGTTAATAATTACCGCACACGTGTGTGTCCATGCACCACATAAGTGTGTTTGTGTTCCCCATATATGTGAAGCTGCGTTTGCATAAGGGTGTATGTGCACAGGCACAGGTGTGTGTGTGTGTGTGTGTGTGTGTGTATGTGTGTGTGTATTAGAGCGATAACCCAGCAGGGACCTGATGGTGTAATTTATCTTTTAATTCTTTTATTTCCCCAGTTGGAGCACTCAGTGATTCCCCAGGTGAGGGTCGTCGTCTGCACTACCTTTACTGCATATTAAACATCCGCGCACGCACACACACACACACACACACACACACACACACACACACACACTAGATGATAGCTCCATTTCATAATTACATTTAATGCTGCCTTAATCTGCAACCATAACTACCTGTTCTCAGGCCTTTGGTCCTATCAAAGGGAAATCCAGGCGAACACACAAGTGATTTTATCTTATTCTCATGCCCTCTCATGATATTACAGTTTAATCAATATTAATGATAAGATAGGTATTGTAAACATCATCTGGAACGTATGAGTCTCAGCTTAAGGCTACAGATGGGACAAATGGGAAACATACCTGGCATCAAGTAAAGAAGTCAGAGAACTCACAACATCGCATGATTATAAGTAAACAGGAAAAATAAATTGAAAGTGAATGAAAGCAAAACTCCATGTGACGAGCAGGGCTCATTGTTTCTGAATGATCTCATACTTAATATGTAATAAAAAGGGGGGAAAGAACAAAAAAATGATGCAGGTCGTTTCCAGAACCAGAAACCAGAGAACAACGGTCTCATCTTTTATTAAACAAGCAGCACTTTGTCGACTTGCTCAATTGTCAAAAAATCGTCCCTTCCCCTGTGTTCACAGCACAAATCCCTCCAGGCTTTTGTATCTGAGACGGCTCTCAGTTGGGAAGAGTCACTCTCACATCTCATGCGGTAACTTAGAAACTTATTTCTTCAAGAAATACTTCACCTTCCCCACTTAAATCACATTTGTCACACTCATGATGTTAAATAAAAATAACTGTGCACATCATCTCCTCAGCTCCTTTCATCTACGTGATAATTATGTGGTCAAAGGAATTCCTTTTATTTAATATACTGCAGCTGGGCAAAAACCTTATAATCCCAAAACTGAGGACATTGGTGTTTTCACATCAACTGAGGGATTACGTGGTCTGTTGACAAAATTCTCAAACCTCTCTGGCTATGAAACCCTTTCAAAACATACTGAATAATGTGAAAAATGCGTTGTCAGTGGGCAAACAAGCAAGGCAGTTGTTTTTACGGCAGTCCCAGAAAACTGGATGTTTTGGAGACACAAGGTTTTCATCTTGCAGTGATGCTATTGTCACAACAGACCACCACAGCTTTTGGGGTATCCAGGGCACTGCCAGTGCCTTTATTTTTTGAAAATGTTATGCTAATAGTTTTGTTGTTCAAATATGTTACACTGAGACATGAGATAGACCAAGATTGAATACTATAGCAATACTTGGGTGTCGATTCGATAAGTTTTATGCTTCTATTGTAGTAAGTATTGCGATTCTACAAAGATTGTGATTTGATATTATGATTTATTGCCATTTTTTATTTGCTTTCTTTAACTAGACCATGGACATAGACATCACATGTCAGTCTTGTTGAGTTTTATTTCAGCAGCATCACTGCTATACTGCAAGGAAAGTGGTCAATAAAATATACATGTACAACAGAATGAATAAAAAATCAATACTTTTTGAAGTTAACTGCTACATTTAGCAGTTCTGCTCATCAATATACTTTCACGATACTTGCTTGGGTGCTGCCAATTTGATTGACAAATTGTTAAAAAAAAAAAAAAAATCTCAATACTCCTCTGCATGATTTTAACTTAAAGATATACTTAGGCTTGTGTGCAAGTGAATGTATAACTGTCATTAATTCAACTCACCGCCAGCTCTAGTACCATTTCATGGAACCAGCTGATTTCCATTTTGATAAATCAGTAAAATATAAATGAATTGATTTTTTTCCCACCCCTGGTGTTAACATGCAACATATGATACAGTACATACATATCTGTGCACGTGGCTGCTCGGCATCATGGCATGTCAAATCAACATAAGGTTCACGACCCGGGCAGAAAGTCATCCGTTTTCCTCTGCCATCCCTCCGTTCACCACCTCCTCCTCCTCCTCCTCCTGCTCCCGTCCTCTCTCCTCCATGTTTGTGTGCCCAGCGGTGGGGCTGGGAGGCCGGTCGGAGCAGAGAACCAGGTGTTGCGAGTTAGAGAGCGTCGCTTCCATAACATCAGTGCAATCAGAACCATACACCGCTCACGCGACGGGGCGCCGCCTCACTGGAGAGGTGTGAACAGCCGGTCGCAAATTAGTCGACTTGCACGCCTCATCCATCATCCGCCATTTCAGGCTCTTTCTCTCTGTCTTTCTTGCTTTCTCCACCTTTTCTCCTCCACTGCTTTCTTCCTTCCTCACTTTGTTTTTTTGCATGCTGGGTGCTGCCAAGTCACAATCCACAATCAGACTATATACTTGCTGGGCTAATAGCCAATTAATGACTTAGAGGGGGCAAAATAGAGGTCTCGGATCACGCTCCCTCCTTCTCTCTCTCTCTCTCTCTCTCTCTCTCTCTCTCTCTCTCTCTCTGTCTTTTTCTCTCGTCTCCATGTTGCTCGGTGGGAAGGTTCCTGAGGTTGCAATTAGTGGTCTGATTAAAGGAGGAAATTGCGGCTTTATCAAGTGGCGTGTATAAATGGGCTGTGGATGCATCAATACCGTGGATAAAGTACCCGTCGGTGGCACTAATATGACAAACACAACAGCGGTTGGTGGCAGCCACACGATCGATGGTCAGGGTCACGTAGTCATTGTGCGCTGGGCTGGCGTCACATTGATTTTTTTAGGCTATTGTGCGAGAGGGAAGGTGTGTGTGCGGGCCGGAGCCGTCATGGGATTTTTGCACACGTGCGGCCGCATGCTTGTGCAAAGCACCTCGACTTTGTGTATACGTTGTTTGTGCGTTCGCGGCTGTGCACGCTTTGTATTTGCTCAAAGTTCAACCCGTTTATTTGCTATAAAAGTGTAGCTTTAACACATAGGCTGGTGAAGAAATGTGGTATTTCCCAGTGGCAAGAAAGGGATGAATAAACCATGGCGGGAACTGTGCATTTTACCATTTCCCTTAGCCTTCCCGTTTTTTTTTTTTTTTTTTCCAGAAAGGCTAAGTGCACTCACTCATGGTCGATTTTCAAATCAATAAACTGAATATCTCTGAGATGGCACAGAGACGTGCAGACCCACCATACAGGCAGAACTCCGGTGCTAATGCTTTTCACAGTCTGCGCTCACACACAAACACACGCAAGCAAACATACAGGCGCACATGCAGGCATAGGCGAAACAATGACATACACATGCATAAAGGCATGTGCTCGCATTGCGTCTGTTTCCT
>OMLF01006237.1:12325-31674 GCA_900302615.1 Holocentrus rufus | reverse complement strand
TGGAGGGAGGGAGGGAGGGAGGGCTGGCGGCTTGGGAGACGGAGAGGCTGCAGACTGAGTTATGTGTTGTTATTGTTGTGAAAGATGTCGGCTACCAGGGGTCATAACTCACACATGGCAGGGGGAGATGATGTAACACGAACAATGTGCTACTTATGAAACTTTAAGATGCACGTTAAAACCTTGGATTTAATAATGAATGAGTTGGCGTGAGAGGCGATGGCCTTGGTGTACGTCTACGTGTGTGTGTGTGTGTAACCAGGGGAGGCTATAGTCAATAGAGGCAGGGGAGGAAGCCCCTCCTCTACTTTTGAGAAGCAATTTAATTTGATTTAATTAAATTTTCAAAATCCCTGTCTTCTTTAAAGTCAAGACAAGACAAGATGGGAAACTGCAGGAAAGTCTGGCTGAAGGGTGAAAAGGAGGAAAGCCTCTGGCTCTCCTCGATTGGGGGAGGAGGGTAGGGGGGGTGTCTTTTCAATTCACTTAGCGTATTTTGTATTTTTTTTTTTTCGAACAGTCTGTGATTGGCCACAATGCGCAAAATGATGCTGCAAGGGAGGACGTCCTCCCTTACCAATCAACAACCAGAGTGCAATTTTGATCACTGTAGTCCAATTGGAGTTGGGCCTGGTCTGTACGCTAAGAGATCCAGCTAGCTGTATACATGTTGACAGACAGCATGAGGGCGATCTGACAGGGAGAGAGATAGAGAGAGGTAGAGCTTGAGGTAGTTTATGATTTTATAGAACAAAAGTTACATTTGAGAATTTTTACAATATCGCCCTCCACACACTGTTTTGAAACCTACTTTATTTACTTCCTTCAGTTTTTATCTGTCCACCAACTAGCTAGCTGTTTAGCTAATTATTAGCTAATTAAGGTTAGCAGAGTAGCTAAAGTATTGGAGCTACCTGGATGTTTTTGGGTTTTTTTTCATCCGATGAAGCTGGAGGGAAGTGTTGTTAGCCCTGTTAGCTATCAAGTCCGTTAGCGCTGCCTACAAAAATACAAACTTGGAACAGCAACCTGTTGCTGCTGCGATCAGAGTCGGCATTGTGAGAAGTAAAGTGGGCATTGTGGAGCATCACAAAGTGAGTAATTTATTCATTCATAGCTCAATCTAAGCTTTGTTTGACATTGTAAAATGTCAACACAAATTTGACAATTTCTTGTGATCTTACATTTTCCAAGAAGCCATCCAACCCATGTCTGGGAAGAATGGAAGGAGCCCACCTTGCAGCAGCCATGATAAGGGCCTGTTCAGGGACATGTTAAGTGAGTCAAGCCCTCACTCTTCATGTCGTCTGTATTCTGATGAATTTAATGCTGTGTGTGTCTTTCAGATCAGTGCCCCAGATGTGGCTGTGTTCAGGACCAAATCTCTTCCTGCAGCTCACCAAATCACTTCTCCAGCCAAAGCACTTCTGCAACAGCAAGCAAACACAAATATCCTTGAGAAGAAAAAGTTTAGTAATATAAAGGCTCTCTTAAAATGTGGTGCTGGGCAGTGTGTCCAGGGGTAATAAAAGTGTACTGGGCAAGTAGTAGTGTATGAAAGCGAGTAACACTCTTTTGTCAGAGGGTGCGTTTTCACTTTTTACACTTTTTTCATGTTTGGCTTTTATATGCTTTTGATTTTATATATGAGTATCTATACAGTTTTGCCATGTATGGATGAGCTAACTAAACTGAACTGGCAAATATGGAAAAAACATTATGCTAGTTGTACTACATTTTTGATAATTACTCTTGGGTGGTGTTTATCAGTTGGCGGTTTTGTCCCTAGTTGTGCTGATTTTGTTTCTGTACTACAAGATGCTGCTGCAGGCATTATTACACTGCTAGAACTTGATTTGTGGTGGCAGTTTCACTTCTTGTGACCATATACGATGTTCTGCTTCAGGCTTCTATAATGGCATGTTGACTGTCAATTACTGTTAATTTATTCAACTACTTTGAATAAAGTTATGTCTTAAGAAATCTTGAAAGCCAATACTTGACTAATTTATTTATTGTGTAAGATAAGACAATAGAGAGAAATGGCCAACTGGTGTAAAATAACATGGCACAATGCGTGCGTTTCCCTCCTGTCCTCCCCAGTATCTTTTGGTCACTGGTCTGGACATGTTTGTGGGGGCTGGGAGGTGGGGTGTTAAGCCTTCATAGTCTTCCAAAGTCACCTTTGGCATCATCATCATCTTCATTTCCATCCTTTAGACTTGCAGAACAGTGTGCTCAAACACCTGCATTGTGATCATCATCATCACTATAATAACCATTATCTTCCTCATTAATGCGTTTGCACTTTCACTTCTTTTGCCTCCTCCTTTCACCCGTTTTGAGTCAAGACATCTCATTCTGCACATTTCCCACGTCGCTCTGAGCAGTACAGGATGGGAACACAAACCACAATATGGTACCGTATCAAGTGTGTGTATGCAAACTAAAAGTGTTCCAGCTGGTTGCTAGGCCTGGATTCGCTTTGTAATCCCCAGTCTTTACCTTCAGGCTGACTTCCATTATGTTTTCACACGTTAGCACGTTCATCCCTTGTTTTCTGCCTCTCCATTTTTCGCTCTCTGGTTGGGTGGGAGGAGAAGGGAAAAAAGCCTGGGGCAGGCCACCTGTGCTGTTGTGTCTTTGGTTGTGTAAATCAGTAATCAGAGGAATTAACTTCTGTGTGTGTGTGTGAGAGAGGGAGAGAGAGAGAGAGAGAGCAATGGTATACAGTATGTGATAGAGACAGAATGCGTGTGCATGATAAGTGTGTGTGCATGCGTGTGTTTGTGTGTGTGCATGTGTGTGTGTGTGTAAGCATCAGACTGTATATGTGCCTCAGACTGGGATATGTGCCTTTAATAAAGAGGCAGACAGTGCATATGTGCATGATATTGTGACATTTACAGGTAATCTCATGTCTGTATGCTCAGGTAATTCACTGATTGTGAAATTTAATCATTCTGCACTGGTGCACATCACATGATTGCACATTCACCTTTATTAAGCAAAAGCACGCATAAAGACAACAGCACAAGATTGGATAGCAGCAGTATTCCTAATTTGCCCTCATTGTAGCAAAGATTAGATTATTCAAAGGTGCACTATGCAAAATTGAGGGTTGATTGAGTTCAGACCTAACTGAGAAAAATGTAGAAGAGGCACAAAATTCAGTGGTTGAGTCTACATGGTTCTCATCATTGGATCCATGATGAGGACAAGATTTATCAGTGAATCAGGCTGACAGTGACAACCACTTTATATTTTTGTCAGTTGAGTCTAACAGTCAGTGTATGGTAAGTAACGGCCGTGACATAGCTCATGATTTAATATTTACTCTCAGCAGTCATTTTGTATGAGGATCTTTCACATTTATCAAAGGATTTATATCTCATTTTTGAGTAAAACTCTGATTAACCTCTGTAAATACAAATTGTATTGAATATAAATATTCCCCTCATGACAAGGACGGCATGAGCTTCTGCATGCATATATGCAGAAGTTAAAGGGGAAAATAAAGGGAAGCTTTAAGGTGAGATACGCAAATGGTCCAGCTCATAAATGATTGAGTTTCGGTCAATACACTTATCTTTTTCATGGTCACTGCCAACCATTGATTTGCGGCACATGAAATGATCGCCGTAAAGTGGAAAAGCAAGGTGACACCTCGGTACCGGCACACCACTCATATCACACCGCATACCACAGACAACCTGTGTGTACTATATATGCAGGACAGGCTCTTAGGGACCTTCAGAGGCCTGGACCCACGCCACTCCCAGCAAAGTCGTGCCGAGACCTCTCCGCCTCTCTTTGCGGATCATAAATAAATAAGTGGAAATGTAAAGCAGACCTCTTCGTCTGGGGGGAAGCATAAAGACACCTTCTCAAGTGGAGTGTTGGAGTGATGGGGGGCCCATTACATGCCCTGCCAGGGTTTGTTTGGCTAACAGCACTGGCCGCCATCTCCTCTCAAAGATAAGCGAAGGAAGCAGGGGAGAAGGGGGGAAGAGGAAGAGACGGGGAAAAGTGAAAAGGGTGTGTTTATTAAGGTGAAATTAGAAGCAGACCTGACAGGGGAGTATGATGCCTAGCTGGGAAAAAAAGGTATATGCGTGCATATTATATAATGGTGGACTGCAAGTGTTTGCGTACGTGTCTCCTGCTATTCCAGGTTGAAAAGGTGAGAGGGAGATGCTGAGCAGCAACACAGGAGCTAGGCCTAAGGTTTCAACTCCCAGTTTACCCTCTCGGAAGTACATCCCATAATACGTTGCCTGTAATTACCCAGGCACCCAAGTGATTTCCTCTTATAAAGCATGCCACCTCAAGGAACGCACACACAGACACACAAACAGTATTATTATTCATGGCTACCTTTATACTACCCTTTTATGCTTCATAGAGGCTTTTCAGCTGGGTCACAAATCTGTTGGCAGCCATGTCTGGCACTATTGAGGTCCATTATAGAAATGGCTATGCACAATTAATGCCTAAATATAAAACAGCCAGATAGCTAAGAAAAAGAGGTACCCGAAGAGGAAGGGCTGTGATATGCTCTCCTATGTGTATCAGGAGAGCATATCCATGTTCTGCTATATTCCCTCAATGAAATTTTTGTCATGCACCATTTGCAAAGACCATTTTTAGTTTAGCTATCATTTACTGATCAAGCAGATTCATGCATTTTCCTTAATATACCACAAGATATGAACATGATGGACATTATTCTTTCTGTGTTGAGGATCATGATTTTCTATGTTCCTAATTTTATGTTGGTGCTATGGTGCTAATGTTGTTCATGTCAACGCTAATGAAAACCTTTTTGATATTTTCTTATCTTGATAAAATGTGTGTTTTAGTAAGAGAGTATCTTTGGAAGCAGCTTGATCATAAACGTTACAGCTATTACAAATACTATAAGATTATTTCTCCTATTATAATAGGTATGGAAATTATTATTCTTTTTATGTTGTGGGAACATACGGTTGAGGGAATATGGGACTGTATTCACTTTGAAAAAAATACACTGAGGGAAAATTTTTTCAGGTTGAAAAATTACATTGAGGGAATAGAGCCTGGGAACACAAGGTGGACTCCATGTGTTATCTAGCCAACTAGCCAGCAGTGTAACTTGGAAGAGCAGCTGAAGCTAATAACAATATTAAACTACTAGCCACTACTATGGTTAGCCTCTTCAATATATGTTAGCTAGTGTACAAATCTACAGGCATGTGAACAAGACAGTGATAATTAGCTGACCAGGTACTGGGCTAGCTAACCAGCTAACATTATCTGAACACACTGGATCAGATTAATCAGTCACAAGTCAAACGGCACATAAATGTCAACTGAATTCTGTTGCGAAATTGTATTTACATTTACATTCAGTCAACTCATATTGTGGCCCAAAAGCTGAGGAGCTAATATGGCTGCCAGAGGTTGTGTGAGGCCACCTGAAAGCTATTCCTCTTTTCACTGTTTCCTCAGAGATGTTAAGTATGGGGACAGCAGCCTTTTCTCCTCTGTTTAAAGCGCTTTTTCTCTTTGTTTTTCACTGTTTCTCTGTCACTAATACCCACACCTTTCTGCCCTGTGAATGTCACTGGTCAGAGCATAATATAACAGGTACAGAGCACCTTACGCAGGTGAACCATCCATGCATGCAACAACTTATTGAGGTCACCTTCAAATAGAAGCAAGAAAAAATACACCTATGGCAAGAATTAAGATTGCAGCTTTTTTGAAGTTCACTTCAGTGTAACTCTTGCTCACAGTAGAAAAATAGAGAGATTTTTTTTCTTTACGTTTTTCATAATAAGGCTCCAAAATCGCATGAGGTTTGGGGCCCCCTTTTCAAGAGGGCCCTCATCAGATTACGAACAAACAGAAGAAGACAGACAATATCTCCTCTGTAGTTCACTTTAATTAAAGATGATTTGGGTTTATATGTGGAGCTATGCAAAGCAGCCTACCTATTGTGCATGCACACAAACATGCCACCCACTCACACACCCACACATAGACACATTAAGCCTCTCTCTTGTTCAAGGTGTTCTTCCTCAGTCATCTTTGAGAATTAAAGATTAGCCGCAATAATTTCTCACCTCTGTTTTTATGATAGACTCGCTACAAGCACTCACCTTCCCCCCCAATCTCTCGCTTTGAGAACTTAACCTTTAACCTGCACAGTTTTACTTTTGTGACAAGAACAACTATCCCATTCTGTCCTCTAGCCTTGTGTGCCTGGAGCAAAAATCGAATACATATTGCTCTGTACAACTTGTCCGTTCATCTTCAAAATAAATGGAAGCCATAGAGAAAGAGATTCATTCATCTTGATTGCTTTCACTCGCGCTGTTTTGTGTCTCTGTTTTGGGTCAGAGGTCAGGCTCAGATACGGAAAAGCACTCCTGGAGCTGGTTTGGACTCAAGGTTTCCCTAAAGGACACTTAAGCAGAGCGAATGCTTGAACCTGGGATGTCTTATTTAATCACTACGCCACCATCTTGCCTTCAAGTTTTTACATGAGATGACGCCAAGTGGCTGCTGCAAACTTGCCGCAGAGTCACTACAACACTAAGATATTTGCCATTAAAGGACAGCCATTCCCAAAGGTGTGTTGATAGACAACCAACGACAACAATGTATCCCCCTGCCCTCTAACCATATGGTTACCCAACTCTGACCTGCATCAGAGAGTTTCATTCAATATATCTTTGATGTGGTAGGCAAGCTGGGAACTCATCAGTGCTGCTTCTACAGGGAGACACCCAGGGGTCAGAAGACTTAATAAGGGTTGTCTGTTTTAATGAACGTTCGCTCTGTCACACACCTTGAATGAACAAGAGCTGCATTCAAGGTTGTGTCTATATGAAGGGGAGAAAGCCTGTTCAGTTTTATGTCTTTTGGAATGCACTTGTTTGTGTGTACTATCGTTTTTTTTGTTTTTTTTTTCCTTTCCCTTTGGAAAGCAGTTAATTAGTTGTTAATGCTGAAAGTAGTAGCTGGCTACTCTGTGCTTCTTTAGCAGTGCCCTTCGTATTTTACCAAGTAACATTTTAAGTTTTTTTTTCCTTTCATCAGTGAATTTCAATCAAAACTTCCAATTCCTACTTGTGCATGATTGTTTGCATGAAATTAACAGTCATTCATGCTGATATTTGCTTACAAAATACTTTTTAATCATAGAATTGTTTAAATTATTATATTTAGTGATGCATTTGTGATATCATTTTGCTCTCAACATGGGAATATAGTACTCTGTCTTCCCTCTGAGTGCTATTTGAAATCCTGAATCCATGCACCGTGAAATGTGAAGGAACTTACAAAGCAATTTTCTCATTAGATAATGCTTGTATGTGTGTGTGTGGGAAGGCCTTATCCATATTAAACCTCCCCTGCACGGCCAAGCGTCAAGCATATTTCAATATCCAAACTGCCTTCTCATAAATGAGCACCAAACCTTAATGATAGCAGGCGTCCGTTCCGTTGCGTACCTCTTAGGACCTCTTGTGGAATGAATCTGTGCGTGGACGGGTGTTAGCCTTTAGGGTGTCGAAAACATAGACGGTGGGGCGAAGCTTTGACTGGCAGTGCGTGCATGTCTCATCTGTTTGCAGGGAGAACAGTTGGCCGGCGGCGTAGCGGATCGAGACGGGGCCACGCCGGTACTGGCAATGCGCGTCCGAACCAATCTGTCACATATACGGTTGGACGGTGATCAGAGTGTGCAGGCCTGCCAAAGGAGATGTGCCGCTTCTGATCACAGACAGGTGTCTTGGTCAGTGAGACAGACGGTTGAACAGACAGATAGAGGAAACATTTTGATAGCGGCCACGGCCACGCTAATGGACAAACCAAACTGGTGGGTCCCCATGGGTTCTGCTGAAGGTCAAATCCACAAATGATTGACTCAAATGTGATAACAGGCAATCATGAAAATTTGATTCACACACAATTAGACAGGATGATTACCACATGACACCACCTCAGGACTGGGCACGCTTTATGGATTTCTGGCTCCATATTTTCTCAAAAATAAATTATCTGTAAATTATTTTCCCAGGTTGTAGTAACTGCAGTGTATTCGTAGAACTCAAATGGCGTTAGATGATGGATAAATTGTTCTTCTAGCCATTCACATCAAGTTACTTGTTTGCTAATAGGTGTACACAATTGTAAATCATACAATTGATTACTCCTCCGTGGGATCGAGCTGCAGTGTCAGCAAGCATCCAACCTGCTGAATTCCCATCAAGCAGCAAAGAGCTAACAGTGAATTTTGCTCTGGTGCTCAACAAGGTATCACATAATTATTTACCATTACCCAAGTGTTTATCATAGCCCTGATAAACTATAGTACTTTACGTAGCTCACCTGCCAGTGCAGTGAGGGGTTTGATTCCCAAAGCGGCCACTCAAGCTAGAAACGTTACTATATAATACTTTGGATAAATACATCCACCAACCGCCATATGCTACACTAACAACCACTGAAAGTGTAGGCCAAAAACCCCTGTTCTGTAAAACTAGCTGGCTTTTTTCCTGTGAAACCCTGTTGTTTGTTGCATGAGATTACAGCTGATCAATGCAGCCGGTGCTAAAACAGCAGTGTTAATTATATTTGGGCCCTGGCTCTTTCACCAAGGCATATGCTCTGGGTTTTTAGCAAAGTTACCAAAGTATGTTACACATTTCCCCTGTGAAGCAGTGCATACAGTATATAAAATTGATCCGGTAATCACATGAAGTTGGCTATTGCCCCTTTTGGATTGTATTAAAGAGGGGTAATGTTCCAGCCCGGCCCTATAAACGCACTGCTTAATGGCATCTAGCGCACTACTAAAACAGCATGGCTTGCCTCAGACACATACTGTGTAAGCTAGTGTGCTGCCCCTGACAAATACTACTACCACACTGTGAGAAACCCTCAGGGAATCAGCAGGGGTGATTGAATGAAAAACAGCTACATAAAAAAACAGTAAAACAACCAGTAAATAAGGATGACTGGATTCCCTTCGATCTAAGCTCAGATTTTTAGAAACTTTCCTGTCGGCTAACTGCTGAGCGCAAAGTTTTTTATTTATTTTTTATTTATTGCTCAGGTGTTCAGTGGGGCAGAACACCAATTCGGAGATCAACTAGTCTTAGCCCAGGCACTCAGGCCTCTGGCAGGGGACTCAAGTTCAGAGTCTCTCCCAGCATGGAGGCCTCGCAGTGGGGATTACCTCCATCTCATCCCCTGCTGAGAGGCACCAGATATGGATCCATGATACAGTCTCTGTCCCTGGGGAGATGGATAAGTAGGTAGACAATGGCTTCAACACACACTTCCACACATGTACCTCAATGTACACTTGAATGAATCCCATTTCTCTCATCCCCGGACATCCATGAGGTATAATGACGGCTGGAAGTCTAACGGCAAATTGCTCCAATAGTAATCGCTCATTTACTCCCTCATCTTCATCATTAGAGATGGAGGGGAGGCATGGATAATTGTTCATATCTAATGGCACAGTAATTATCAGTGTAAAATTGCCATTGGTTCTGGTAAATTTAAAAATATCCGCAGGCAGGTGGAACAGCAGCAGACGAATAACCTCAAGGAAACTCTCGTCCTCTATTGTCTGTTTACTCTTGTTTCTCTTCTCATGCCCCTTCATCTCAATAATCTCCCCTTCCATTTCTCTCTGTCTCGCTGTCATCCATTATTCATTAAAACAGTCCACATTGACAACAAAGCTTTAAGGCCTATCCCACAGTGCATAGCTGTGTGTTGGAGCTTGAAAATCTCTTTCTTTTTCACTTTCCTGTTCTCTCCAATGGTGAATCCAGTAGAGAACGGTAATGCCTCACCAGATAATCATCCACTTCCCTGAATGCAACAATTGCATTCAAAACTAAGACCTGAGGTTACTTTGTACTACTTGTTTTACATAGCTAATCAGAGAATCATTCAGAGCTGGACCACAAGGCGAACAGGCCAATCAATAACAATAAGAACTTAATGAGCTACCAGTGAGAAAGAAACAAAATCTGCTGTTAAGACAGTCTCTGAATTGTTTACCTGAATAAGGGAAGTATTAATTCTATCATCTGCAATCCAGTATTTGAGAATACAGAATAAATATTCATTGTTGATGAAGAATGCAGTGGCCGCTAAAACTATACAGTGTTTTCTTTCTGCCATGGGCCAGATGTTTGAGAATGAGAACTTTCACTGGTGAAGCAGCGCTGATTATCTTTTCACAGAACTGTACCTCAGGTTTTGCTCAAAGATTGTACCGTACTTTGTTTGGGTGGTGACTGTTTGAGAACGAATCACTGCTTTGGATTGGTAAAGCAGAAAAATGCACTGAGCATATGTACCGAGAATCATAATTCTAGCTTAGTGCCAGCTCCTTGGAAGTGTGTATCCAGATGGGGAAAGCTGGGTGCTCATTTAATGGTCAGTTTAGCTAATGCAATAATAGCTGCAGAGAGGGGCTGTGTAATGACCACCTCACTGGGTTTATTCAAGCGAGCCAAGCCTCTCCAGTCTGGCCCTATTAAGAGTTCTCAAGGCCATAGCAGACACTGGACAGGTAATTGTACATTTTTCAGACACCTCAGCTTGCCAGATTGTAGAATGTGAGAAATGAGAAATAAAATGGAATCGGGAGGAGAAGGTATTATTTAAAAATGAGTAGGCCATGCCTGGATGAGCATGCCTGAAGGGGAATAGAGGTACTTTGAATTGTTTTGTTTCACCTTTGGTGCTTCTGGATGTAATTACAGTGGGATTTTTGCTGGAAGGCAGTTGTGCATGTTGGACTCCTACGTGTCCTTATGTGGTTATGCTTGCTAAGACGCAGACAAACCTCGCCATCTGACTGAGTCCTCTCCTCTAAGTTACAGATGCATGTTTCTCAGTAACAAGGATGGTATGTGGCCTCAGATGTGATCATACCAGTGCTGTGGTGATAGATGTTGAGGTAGATACACCTCTAAATAGTAGATTATTAAGGAGGAAGTGGCTATACAATATACATCAATGGCTATTAAGCTAATAGGTGGATATACTCCAAATTGCCAGAGAAAAAAGTGGGTATACTCCATATACCTTTCATGAAAGTGCTTGATCATACTTTTCAAACAAAAAAACTGAAGACTTTTTGAGCTGATTAATGATTTGCCTAATTTACCATTTGTCTCATCTGGATTTGAAATTTGGGCATTAAGTCAGATTGTTATCCTTTTGTTGGAATCGACCAGGTCTGCAAGGCAAATAATGGCTACAACCGTAAGGCTTAATGGTGCAATAAGTAAAATTTGTATTGTCTCAAAGCACAAAATAACCACAATATATCTGCATGAGTTGATAGGGTTGTAGATCAATACCAGTGATTACTTTGCTAGGTGCCTGATCTCTGGCTTTCAAAACTCACTTTCTAGAACTCACTTTCCAGCCCATACGTGACCTGACCACTTGCATTTCAACAAGTTCCTGATCTCCTCATCCTCCTACATACTGTACAACGACTCGGCCATGGAGGGCAGTGACCAGCATCACAAAACATTTCAGCAATAAAGGGTAAAAAGCCTCATTCTCAAGCAGTAGCAGTAATATTATTACAAATTTTGCATTGATATCATAACCCCAACAATTCTACTTTGATCTCCACTCTAATTAGCTAGCGTACTCATTCCAATTGTGAAAATGTGGCTTTAATAATTGTACAGACCACTGACACCTGTCTATGATGTAATGCTCACTGGTCACCAGTAGAGGTCGACACACGTAGATTTGTCATCGATTACATAAAGCCCCTTTAATTATAATTGGCAACAAACAGAGGACATCTGTTAACGTGTTCACAGAGTGAAAGCAACATCTGTTGGCAACATTATTAGAAAATAGCCCATGCAGAGATTTTGCCACAATAATTTGTTTGACAAACGATAACTGAAAATGACGGCACGAGAGACAGAGAGACAGGCAGGCAGTCTTGATTGCCAGCACCAGAGTAAGTCACTCGCAAGAAAGTAGAAGGCAGTAAGTGAACTGCTCTTACTGTTATAATTGACTATTCCTCCTGTAGCCTTTGATAACCCTATGTGTCATTTTCAATCACAAGCATTTCATTCCCTGCCTGTAGAGCAGAAAATCTATTGAATGCAACGCAGTGGAAGTTTTTTTTTTCTTATTGCTTGCTTGGAGATTAAAATGGAGGATTTATGGTACTGTATTTTGCTAGCAGCTGAACTGTACATTTCATTTTAATTGCAGGCCATCTGATACACAGGGAGACAGTTTGGCTCAAAAAGAATCAACACCCAAAATCCCTCCGCGAGCCATAAATGCATAATAGGCATCTGGTTCTTGTGTCTGCCATAGTGTCTGCACGAGGCTATACGTTCATCAATGATTGGCCACCATGGAGTAAATTCCCACAACTGCTTTATGAATAATGAAATTATAAGTAAAGGGAGAACAGATTTTCATTACAATTAAGTATCCAAATAAGATCATTTTTAAAGCTGAAAAAAATTGGAATCAAAACAGGAATGGGAATCAGAATCCAAACAACCCACAGCCACACCGCAGCTACAAAAATATAGGGTGAACGCTGGTGTGACACGTGCTCTATTCTTTCCCTTGCTTCATATCCCGCTCCATTGTCATCATTCCACTGGATATGTCACCCGATTTTAATTACACTTTATGCAAAACATTTTAGCAGGGTCTCTTTTCATCCCTTCCGGGGTTTTTTTTCTGTCTCTTTAGGCTTCTTTTTCTTTTCTTCCCCATCTGTTAAAGGTTGGGAGACACGCCACACTCTCTCTAGGAGAAAGCTCTGGAAACTGGCTAATTTCAGCTTGCCGACTGTCTTGTCATTTGAAGCTAATTGCATGGTTTAGCCCAGCTCTGGCAATTACAGCCCCCTCCTTTGTGTAAGCGCGATAGCTTTCAGGGGTCTGCTGGTTAAAGAAGATGGGGCTGCCGCTTTCCTCACATGCTTTAATTCAATGTTTTACTTTCACTGTGAATGCAGATGTCGTATAATAGAGGGAGAACAAGGAGCTGCAGGGATGAGTTACCTTGAATGCTACTGACACTAAACGTACCAAACAAAGCTGTTTCCACTGATGGGGTGATAGTCTTGATCCTGTAATTGATTATAGCAGCCAGAGGGGCACAGGGCTGGTATTGTGGAGCGGCTAAACACAAATAGGACGTTTGTCTCCTCTTGTGTTATTTTAATCATGAGGCCTGGCGAGCTCCGGGGGTGCAGGGAGGGAGGATTTGTTTTTCTCTCTCTCTCTTTTTCTCTCACCTCATCTTCTCACATTCTTACATGAGCACATTTGGCATGTGGACACACACTCGGAGTGACAGAGAGAGACACACAAGCAGACACACACGCGTGCGCGCGGGGGAACATTAGCAAAGATGGAGCCTTTGGGGTCAGGGCTGTCTGGTGAAAAAGGTCAAGTGTCTGGTCTGTCTGTTTTCACCAGACATGCAGAATGCTGAATGCAAAGTTTGTGTGCGCACGTGTGTATGTGTGTGTGTGTGTGTGTGTGGGTGTGGGTGTGTGTGTGTTTGCATATCGACTGCTAAACTGCTAATCGTCTGAAGAGAGGTGCCTGTGGTCTCAGGCCTTTCTGTCTGCCTGACAAAGACAGGAAACAGCCACACACACACACACACACACAAAGGTATAGATAGACATTCCTCACACACACCCTCAAACAGAAAATACTTGCATACAAACAGGGACTAGCAGGGCCTAAGTGCCGCGGGCATTTGCCAGAAGGCGCCTCAGATAATTTCACACTCCAAACAGAGCCCAGGACCCGTTGACAGACCATGAGCATGATCACGGGAGAAAAGGAGGCAAAAAGGGCTCCTCCCTTGCGGCTGGAAACTGTTGGAAACAGCATGAGGGGCGCTTGGTTCGAAGCCCATTCAAACAAGGCTAAAGCTAATGAATGCTTCGTTAGATAAACCAGAGCCTGATTGGGGCTGTTGTTGTAGTCAGACCGCCAGATGTAGACGGATCACAGCGGAATGTGCCGCCGACGAGGGCAAGCGGTTTTGGAAGAGATCAGATGAAGGTTTTGGGTGCATGGCATCTATCATATCTGCTGTTTGATGGAGTGTGGCTTTCAAAATGCGGGCGAAAATATACAAAAATGAATATGCACATGCAAATACACAAACAGCAATGCCGCAAATTTATTATTGAGTTATTTCCTTCTCTTTTCCCTTATGTTTTGTTCAATTATCTCTCCTTGTGCCGTTTCACAGGGATATTTCTCTCTTTGAATAATAGTAGAGAAACAAACATAAATTATAATAGCCAAAGAGTGTTTATACATATGTGTTTGTGTTCTAGATAAGTTCGCATTAATGTGGGAACATTATTCTGTAACAACCACTTGCAGCCATACATATTCCATTTGTTTGGCTCGGCCGGCTGCAACAGGCTTTTAACATTTCAGCGGTTTTTCACAGTGTTCCGTGTGAGGTTTGACCCGCAATTTTTTTGGACAAGCAAATAATGGCAGTGTACCAGATTAACACTGAAATGGCCCGTTTCGGTTAATTACAAGAAGGGTTCTAAGGCTCCATTACACAAGAGCTGGGTGACACACATGCATACATGCACGCGCACACACAGGCACAAATGTGCACACATGCACACGTATTTATTGCACAAACATGCATGTGCACCCACCCACCCACACACACACGAAAAACATAAAAGGCATGTATATATGCATGCAAAAACAAATGCCCATATAAATACACATACATCACAAGTGGACAAGTTATTTATGACAGATAGACAGTGAACCGTCAGCTATCTCACAAACAATTTCTGCACACTGGATCCCTTGATGAGACCACTATGTGTGTGTATATACTGTACATAAATATGAGTGTGTTGTCCCTTGTGTGCCTCTCATTGTTTCTTTTTTTATTTCTGCTTTCCCACTTAGTTGGTTTGTTCCGTCCTATTTACATACTGTCCATCCACATGCCCATCGTAGCCACTGTTGTTTGCAGAAGCCATGCAAATTGGATCCACAAAATGCAAGCGGGATTCATTTTCAAGTTTGATCCACTGCTGAGATTTCATGCGCTGAGACCGGGGATCAGATCGACACACACCGTCTCCTGGGATAACAAGGTTCGCATGTTGTCATTTCCGCGGCTTTGCTCGTTTATAGAAGCCCCTGTGAAGGATTTATTGCATGAAGATCTAAGCAATTAGTTGATTTCGTTGATGCATTCTGATGTTAGTGCTGAAAAGAGTCTACTGCTGTTTTACATTTACATAGAGATTTAAGGCATTTACCACACTCTGTGATTTAAATTGATGAAATGAGTGTTTAGAGCTGAAAAATCTTGGCTAGTGCAGCTTTAAATTCCCGTGTCACGAACTACAAGCAATCAATGAGTCAGCAGCACCTAATGTAATAATAGATGTAATACCATTCCACCATAGAGTGATTATGAATGAAAAAGAAGCAGAAGGTGAGGAAATAAGAGCTCAGAAGGTTTTATTGTGCTTTCATTTGTTGTATTATGAGGGTTCTCTGGTTTGATTTTGAACGCAAGAAAAGTTCTGCATCAAAAAGCAATAATGATCTCAGTAGGGATCACTTAAGAGGGTTAACAGAGTGGAATGTTATTGATTATGTAATTTGACTTAAATATACCTTAAGAAAATCATACACAGGTAACCTTTAAAAATGAAGAAATAGATGCCATGATTAAAGTTGTATTAGACTGTTGCTAACCATTTATGCTTGGGATATTTTGCAGCAGAGAAGTCAGCGCCTATTAGTCGTGCTTATTTTGAATAAAGAATAATAAGGCTC
Source organism: Holocentrus rufus (assembly GCA_900302615.1). NCBI lineage: Eukaryota > Metazoa > Chordata > Actinopteri > Holocentriformes > Holocentridae > Holocentrus > Holocentrus rufus. Next base: position 15,796 of record OMLF01006237.1, on the reverse strand, counting down.
GGTCTTCTGAGTAAATAAGCAAGGATCATCTCTGTAAAAATTCAGCCTGATTTGAAGGATACTGTGGAAGTTTGCTGCTTCACTGATGTGGTTCCAACTGGAGTACAGTGAAGATGCACAGTGTGCCGTGATGCTTTTCCAAAACACTATTACAGAGCCATCCGAAGCCAAACTACGTCTCATATGTGCTCAGATGATCTATGCTGCTCAGCCAACTGAGTCAGCATTCAGAAAATTGCACAGCTCCAAGTGTGGATCGGTGGCATGAATGACGACTGTGGGCACAGACATGAGCCTAACAACCAGCTGGTGGGAGGCAATGAGGAACACCAACATGCATAGAGACGAGATAAAAAAAAAAAGAAAAAAAAAAAAGAAGTTCTGCTCCCTTCTGTCTTTTTCATTTTCTCTGGCTCCTGCCAGCTCCTTTAAATCACAATAAAGTAAAAAATCACTTTTTACCTCATTTGTTAATTATGCACATTATAATGTTTTCCTATTTAACAATAAACGCCAAAAGGTTACAAAAGGTTATATTTTTCTTTTCTTTTTCTTTCTATTTGCAAATCAGTATCCCATTACCTCTGCTTATTGGAAAATTTGTATTTTTCATGTCATACCAGAAGATGTGTATAAAAATTCTTTGAACTAACCTGCATGTAATACCTACACTTTGATCACTTTTAATGTGGCAAGAGAAGCAACATGCTATAGTGGTGCATTTTTATGCTAGTTTGTGTCTAGATCAGTCCAACAGCAGGGTATCTCACAAGTTATGAATGGATTTCCATGAAAATTAGTGAACAGAGAGGATTTGATTTTCATGCTTATCTAGATTTTGAATTTTCACCATTAGGGGATTGTCACTCTTAAATATATAAAAACTAAACAAAACTAATGGAGACAGTGATTTAATTCAGAATCGTGACTGTGTGCTTGCAGGATCAAGAAGTCAATTTCACGAAATATTTATATATTCTAATATCATAATTAATTAACAATTAACAATACTTAATGATAATAATTATATATTTATCTGTAACAGCAAGTTGGAGAACTGTTGAGCTTTTCCAGAAGTTTGCCTGCCTGTTTGCCCTCTACATCATTTCTAAAGGATCCAAAATTTGTGGCAGCTTAAGATCATGTGCAAAGCATTTAAGAGTGGATTGCTTAACAAACAAGTATGCAATGGGCTCCACTTGGTTTGCCCGCAGTCAGTCCCTCCCTACATTATCCCCCATCTCAACATCACGTTTCAGCTGGAAAATACATGGAATCACAGGGGCAAGACACCATCAAGACGCCTTGTCTTGTAACTTTAATCACTTGTTTTCTTCATCGCCATTACTGCCGCCTTCTTCTCCCTCGCTGCCCCTCTAATTCTCTCGCTCTGACCACAAGTCCACTCCCTCTGTGTCTGAGGGACTAACCAAACAGCAGGAATGACCTTCAGGCTGTCCGGCCATTTAAAATTCAGCTCCCGGTTTTCTGTTGAGCCACTGGATTCCTCTCTTAGCCCCCCACGACACATCATTATCTGTCTGGGATTGAGTGGGAGATCACTCCCTCTTATCCCTAGGATCAGCCAGGCCCCCCCTCAGTGGTGCCACAGACAGCCTCATGTTATGTAATATTCAATACTTACAGTGGGGACTGCAGCGACTTGTGACAGGATCCTCCTGCAGTGTGTCTCAAGTTTATAAAAATAGTAAAAGATTACATAAATTTATTTTTGATTTGGTAAATCATGCACTCGAGTTACAAGGCTTGGCTGGATATGTAATGGCTATGTCATCTGACACTATGTGGCTAATCTGTTGGGTTATCATCTGATAACCACAATAGCCACAGTGTCCTAATATTTATCTGCTGACTAAAATGCCCTTTATGAAAGGGTCAGCGGTATAAAACGTGCAATTCCAATTCAATATTTTGGTTTGGCTACAAATATTTCATAACATTATGAACCCAAGTCATCTGAGCCATGTTATATCATCACAATTGACCCGACTAAACAAAACTAAGTGTCAGCTAAATGTACCAAATTTTTGATTTAACCGCAAAGATGACATTATGAGTCCATGTCATCTGAACTGTGCTCACTATGGTGAAATCATCACCACTGACCCAGCATGGTTAAATTGCCCTCCTGTTATCTGGTTTGGTTTGGCATCCGAAGTTGGAAGTAAATCAGTAAACCCAAAATGAATGCTTTTTCAGCCTAAAATGTTGTGCGGTGCAAGAAAAGTCCACGGTTTCTCTATGTCATCCAAATCTACCTCGTTAATCTCACTCTGGGGGTTTGGTACAAAATGGCCGAGCAGCTGTTCTCATTTCGCCGTCTGTAACTGCCTTTGCCATTACCGGTTGAGTCACATCCCCCAGTTCCCATTTCATAGAAATAATTCATGTTAACATGGAGCGTGTGAGTTAACACTATGTAATGATGCATATGCAAGCGCTCCCCGTCCACAACTGTTACCGCATCCTGCTGTGGTCCCCCTCTGATGTTCCTCTCCCAGGAATTTCGCCCCCCCATAATTTCCCCCCGCGGCCCTCGCCATTGACTTCCCCCTGTAGGCAATCATTTAGCTTGCCCAGAGAGTTGGCGGGGGTAGATTAGCCAATAAGAGGAGCCGATCTTGGGTTGCTCAGCTTTTAATCTCTTTCCTGTCCACACAGTCACAAGCGCTCAACCTCACTGTCTTTTAGCACACAAACACAATTACCGACTTCTCTGTTTGTTATTATTCTCTTTTCGGTGACATCATGTCCTCATTTGCGCGCCCTCGTCACCAATAATATCTCCCTCTGTCTTCTGCTGTAAAGCTTTTACCACCCTGGTTCTCAGTGGATGAACACACACACACACACACACACACAAAAATATGGGTCATGGCACAAGAAGAAAGTAAAGCTTTATTATTTTTTACAACCATTTTGATGTTTTGTATTGCTATCATAATGCTATTCTTTTGTAATCCAATTGACACATTTTACTGGAGCCGAACTCTTTTTAGCCAGACACAAACAAAACAAAACTAATCCCTATCCCATTAAAATGCCTCTTTGTCCCTCTGCCCTCCCCCCCTCTCTTATATAAAATGGATGAAGACAAATGTATTATTCTGATGGCATGATTGTGTTTACAGTCGGAGAGCAAGTGCTTGTTTTATTTGTCATTTATTTTCGATGAGGCCCTCGTTCATTTTCAGTTTTCTCGTTACGAGCGCCCCCCGGGCAGTTGGGTTCTCTTGTTCTCCCTTGTTTTCCGTGCTGATTTCGGCAGCGCTGGCCCACCTCACAGTGACAGAGAGACAGTGAGACGGAGCGAGAGAAAGATAAGAGGAAAATAAAGAAATAAAGTAAAATAAAATAATAAAGAAAGAAAGAAAATAAGGAGAATGATGCCATCTGCAACATGTCAAGAATGCCACTATCAACAGGTGAGCCCGCTACCCACTTAAACCT